>CAOLHI010003970.1:0-142660 GCA_948474755.1 Ctenosaura bakeri | reverse complement strand
CTTGTTTTATTTTTATTTTTTAATACTATGGATGATTTTGGGCACATTCCATTTTAATCTATCTTGTAAGCTGTTCTGGCCCCTGCATGGGGAGGAAACTGGGAAAATAACCAACCAACCAACCAACTAAACGCTACAGAAAGTAAGAGGATTAGCTTTAGACTGTGTGCCTCTCAGATCAAGTCACTAACTGCTTGGGCTCTGTCCAGGGTCCTGAATGTCCTCCCATAGGCTCCCCTTATTTCAGGAATCTGAACCCTGCTTGTCCATTCCTTGACTGATCTTTCCTTTTGCCCTGGGGTGTTTTCAAACATCTATCTTTTTAATCCATCCATGGTCCTGCTTTACCAGGCTAGATTGTAAGGCATATGAATTGAGAATTAAGAAGTTCTTAGTTCAAATCACAGTTCTGCCTTGAATTTAGTAGATAGTCTTGGACAAGGTGTTCTTTCTCTCAGCTTTAACTCCACCTGCCCACATCCACAATGTAATCATCATCATCACCCATCATCATCACCACCATTACAACCACCACCAAAACCACCCATTGTAATTTCCGGTAGTATTTTAAGCCCTGTAACATAAAATATGTTAAACTCTACAGGAAATTACTATGTGAATTCTAGGTTGGGTGTATTGATATCTAGATGTGTGTGTGTGTGTGTGTAGTCATCACATTTTTAGGATACATGACATCTCATATGACAAAAATAGGAGAAAGGCCCTTTACGTTCTGGCTATTTCCTACTTTTACCCTCAACTGAAGAATGGTTGCTACGCAATGTGACTATCAGTTACTATTTGAGCTCTGAGATGCTGCCTAATGCAGCCCCTCCATATTTAGCACATAGAAAATACATAACAACAACTGTAGCTCAAAAGACAAATTCTCATTAAACTCTTACAAACACTAATAAGAAATATCAGGAGACTGGAAGGGCAAAGGCATTTTTGCAGATATATGTGGGGGCTTACAGTCTGTGCCAACCCATGCTTGCAAATCATGCTCTTTGTCCAAGATGCCTAGCAACACATCACTGCACAGCATACACAATGTGCCTATGTGGGTTTTTTATATATATAAATAGCTTCAAAGGGCTGGGTAGCTCCAAATCACAGGAAATATTCCAGTGGAATGAGTTAAAACGAATCTTACTGCAGGATGTTCTGGTTCACAGCAAAGTTAGAAGACTTGTTGGGATCATGTTTGCCATTAACAAAGACAGTCCACAGACACCTATGTTCAGATTCTTTAAAACTGGTGTGATGTGGAAAGCACTGCCAACATATTGCAAGGGCTAAATATTCCAGCTCTCAAACTTCAATGGGAGCCATGTCTCCTAGCTGGCAAGCTGCCTGTGCTTGCATGATGCCTTGAGTTGGATTGCTTAGTAGTGAGGAAGACACACTTTGCACATGATCAAATTATCACCAGGCTAAACCTTGCTGAAAGTAAGCCCCATTTATCGCCTGTTATTAAACTTTTTTCACTTTCACTGTAGAGAGCACTATAATGCACTATAGTGGACTGAATGCTGGACTAGATTCCTGGAGCTCAGGATTCAAGTCCTGCTCAGAAAATCTGCCAAGCCAATTAAGGACACACTCAGTGCTATTACTGAAAAATATTACAGGATGATAAAGACAGCTATGGCACTTTAATGACTGATACATTTTCCGTGGCATAAGTTTTGGGGAGATACACAAAAGGTGCCATTTATTGGCATGAGCTATAGTACACAAAAAGGTGTACCATTATTAAATGTGCCATTCTTTAAAGGTGACAGTCTTTTAAGTTATTTTTCTACAACTAACACACTAAACCACATAGACATTTAGCATAGGTTTAATAACAACCACATTCTCTCCATTATGAACAGAACACTGTGCCTAAGATAAGGTTATTTCTCTACAAGGAACACATTTAAAACATCATAAAATCTAAATCTGTCTTCTTCTCCCCACTTCTCTGAAATGAGTATTTATACAAAGTCCTATATTTAGTCACTCCACTGATAAAAATAATGCCAGAGTAGTGTAGCAGCTCGAGTGCTGAAGTAGGTCTCTGGGAGATCAGGGTATGAATGTCTGTTTAGCCGCAGAAACCTACTAGATGACCTTGGGCAAGTCACACTCTCTCAGCCACGGAGAAGGGCAAGGCTAAACCTCCTCTGAATAAATACTGTCAAGAAAATCCTACGAAAGGGTTGTCATAAGTCAGGGTGAGCTTGATGACACACAACTACAAAATCTGATGAAAAATAATCTCCTTTAAATACCTTAGTGACAAGGGGACAAATTCCTCCTCATCCTGGCCCTAAGATGCCACAGTGCTCCATTATGATAATTGCTTGCTTAGTGCACTCCCATCTTTCTAAATTTGACTTTATTTCAATTTTGTTGGCACATAAAGGCTTCTATATCTCTAGAGCCAGAATAAAGACAATGAGAACTCAGAAACTATCCACACCTTTATGTGTTTAATACATGCCAGACTGATGGAGACTGTGCATGGTCTTTTTTTAAGGATATTTTTATTTTTCTCCTTGTAGCCCAAACCTGTAGTCTAATTCCAATATCTTGTCTCAACTAACGCAGACCCATTGAATCAACAGAACTTGCATAAGTGTTGACACACCAAGAATCAACTTCCCACTGATTCAATAGGGCTACTCTAGTCGGGCTCTCAACAGAATTTAGGCCTGTGCCTATTATTTTGGTATGTAGTCTGACACTCCAGTGATATATCATCCTCTCCAATTCCATATTCATGACCATCCTCTGTCCCCATTCCATCCATCCCATCTTCCTTTAAAAAGAAGGAAGGCAGGAGGCCTGATCCAGGCAATAGACTATCCAATAGATTTATTCCCAGCTTGTCTTTAACATTTTTCCTCCATCCTTCAGATAAGCCATGCTTCTTTCATCTTCCATGAAAGAGGGACATACTCACAATCAAGGTCTTACACAAAAATGTACCTTTTAATTTTACTCTGCATTTACAAACCTATAAAACTCATGTTTTTATTCTTTTGCTTTCAAGATAAACAATAGTCCTATGACATGTAAAGATGTACAGACTGATTATGACATATTTTTTATTACATGCATTAAGCATTAATCTTCAGTTTGTAAATCTTTTGCACTCACAGAGAAAACATGTTTTCTAAAGCACATAGTTTCAAACAGAACTACAATGTACTCATTCAGGAACATTGAGAAAAAAGACATGGGTTAAAAAGCTATGACACACATGAGATATGACCAGACAAGTCACATCTCTAAGCAGACCCCAATCACATATGCAGTACAAACCCAGACCCATCCAAAACAGTAGCTGTTGTTTTAGAAAATATTCTGCTGATCTTTTCAATTGCAAAAAATACTACTGTGCTGACAAGACAAACCAGTTGAGGATCAGTGAAATCATCATTAAGTGACACTAATAGATTAAAACACAGAGGAAAACTAATCAGCTTTGTAGGCCAGGTGCCTACAGAATGAAGGTGCTATCCTGAAATGCGGGAATAAGCATGGATTCTTTTTTTTTTTAAGATAATTTATTGGTTTTCCTTTGTATAACTTACACTGTCAATTAGAATTTAATTGACAACCCAAATCATTAGTGGTTGTCAGACTTCCACTCTACTAATTATCTAAAACCTTGGAAACAGAGAGAGAAAGTACTATTGCTTGGGAAAGCATGAGCAGACAAATACAGGCTAGAATATACAAGCCAACACCTGAATGAACATTATACACTGTTTTCTGAAGATCTAGATCCTAAATTTAACTTTTGTGAACTACAGGATGATAAGGAAGAATCCTTCAGTTGCCTTGCTTGGAACTCAGAACCACTGGAAATTTAGGGTTAGATCTAGGACTACACTTCTGACAGTCTTAGGACTTTCCCCCTCTCCCCTTACAGCCCCCTCACAGGACTGAAAATCTGCTCTGGAGGACTTCTTAGCAGAGGACAGTAGGAGGGAAGAGGGAACGATTCACTGATTGACTAACTGATTGCATTTACATGCCGCCTTTCTCTACATGTGGGGACCAAGGTGGCTTGCAACAAACTAAATTACTGAAAAACAGCAATAATATTAAAACAAATTTTAATAATTGGTGTTTTATAAGAAAAAATTGTTTAAAAACATACAAATGTTAAAACTAGAGTACCACCCACCCCCATAACACTCCCTGCAAGCAATCAGTCATTAAAAGCCTCCTGGAATGAGAAGGTCTTAGTTTGTGGACAAAAAGAGAGCACAGCCAGCCTAACCTCCCATGGAAAGGAATTCCAGAGGGTGGAAGCAGCCACTGAGAAGGCTCTCTCCTGTGTCCTCATCAAACAGACTGGTGGTGGTGGTGGGACTGTGAAAAACTCTTCCTCTGAGGATTTTAAGTCTTTGGCAAGTTCCTATAGGGAGATACAGTCCTTCAAACAGACTTGACCTGGCTCATTGGATTCTGACCTTACTCAGTCTGTGTATATATAAAAAATACATAAATATAACCTGTATATGGTAAAATAAAACATTTCTTCCCATACTAATACCTCTCCCCCACTACCTTCTTCAGACATCTTACGAATAAGCCTTGGTCATTTCCACCCTACACTGTTGTAGTACTATTATTCCACTTTCAATATCCTGTGGAATTCTGGGGTTTATAGTTTACTGAATCCAAAAAGCACTTTGGCTGAGAATTCCAAAGGGCCCTCCCTCAACTGCAAACCCCAGGATTTCATAGGATGTTGAAAGTGGAATAATAGCACTATAACAGTGTAGTGTAGAAATGGTCCTTGTTTAAGAGGGACATATCTCATGCACAATAAACGGAAGAACTGCAAAAGCAAGAGCCTCATGCACAAATTTGTATTAATCTAGATGATCATCACTTGTACAATATTCCAGTCTAAAAGGTAAGGAGTTATACTCTAATCTTATACATGAGATCTGGCAGCTCAGCTCTCACAGCACGACAGCAGCAGGAGAGTTAGCAAGAGTTGCGAGAGTTTTAGAGTAATGCTTTAAACTTCTCGGCACCACAGTGACCTCTCCAACTTCAGACAAGATTACAGTAATGGAGAACCAAAGTGGCAGGACATGCGAACATATTACATAATCCTACTTTCTGCATTCCAGCCATTTCATTTTTTCTGTTTCTCTCAAAAGGACATTTTAATAAAAGTATGCTTGTTAAATTACTACCTGATAGCATCAGCCATTCCTTTCAACTAGCTTTGATGACTTACATTTTTATGGCTTGTTTCAGTATCTACAGGAATATTGTTTTGGTCTTGCTTTTACTAACAAGTGAAACATTTCTCCTAATTATCTTACAAAAATCCAAACAGGCATCTTTTATAGCAAATAGCAACATTGTAGGCTTCTATTATCACAGAAAGACTATCATGTTATTTCTGCAAACTAAGTTATTTATTAATTTGTACTTCCTCTCCACTATTTTCTCCTCCTCTCCTCTGGATGTGTTTCATGGATTTTTGTTTCTTTTTGAAAGGAAGGGAGGGAGGGAGGAAGGAACAATCATTTCCAATCTGATTTTCTAGAATCAGTTCTGGTCCTGAGCACCTAAGGTCATAGTCATGGTGAGCAATTGGTAACCTCTGAATGTAGTTGCATTGCAACCTCCATCATCCCCTACCACTGGCTATGCTGGGTAGGGCGAATTAGGTTTCTACTCCTGGGTATAGCTTGCCACTTCATGTCAAACAGGACATAGAAAATGAATAGATAAAGAGAGCTTGGATTGCTTGTGTACAGACAGTTACAGTCTCTCTCTCTCTCTCTCTCTCTCTCTCTCTGTGTGTGTGTGTGTGTGTTTTTTCTAAAAGCTCAGACAATTCCAGTGGAATCTTCATCAGACATGAACATTCTTTTCTTGACTTGGCTAGAATTAGCCGGGAGCACAAACTTCATTCAATAATGCATTTGACATGTGCCTGGGTAGCCATCTTCTTTCCCCGCTTGATTTGCTGAGCGTACTTTTACAATACAAGGCTATTAACAGAATAAACTTCTGTGCATGTACAATTCAAGTCAAGTAATCAAAGCAATGTCAAGCATTTGAGTTCATTCAAAAGCGACAAATTTATCTCGAAGTAGAGAACACTTGTCAAGCATTGTGTTAACACCAACTAATAATGTCTCAGTTTTGCAAAGCCTGGCATTGTTATTTTACATTGTCTGACAGATACACCAAGGAACAGTTGATGTTGATTTGGTATTTGCACTAGCAGTTCTCTCTGCTCCTTGTGCCCTGCCCAAGTAGCTGACGGGGATTTGTGATACAAGATCAACAATTACTGCCTTACTCAACAGATGTTATTCAGACTCAGTGAGATGTTTATGCTACAATTTACATTTAATTTTCATCAAAATAATTTAATGTAAAAATACTGCAATTATAATTTAAATACAGCCTTCTCCTACTTATCGAAAAGGTTAGAGAATTGAGCACTGTCAGAAAACAGAATTGGTTAGTATTATATTACATACAGGAAGTGCTATATTATATACTAGATTTTGGCTTGTCTTTGTATGTATGATCTTTTTCTTGTTTTCTTTCTCTTTTGTCTTATATGTTGTGTTTTGTGTTGTTACATAATCAATGAAACCTAAAAAAAATGGGAAAAAAAACAGAATTGTTGGAGAATGGAACCCACATACTGGACTGTAGCAAGCATGAAGGACTTATGGAAGTTCACTTGTTACCAACTGCGTGTGTACTGCTTGCCAAGTCTCTCAGTTGTTTCCCCTCTTTCTCAGCTTGCTTTGCAAGTAGCACACACATGTGAGCAGTGCCAAGTGAGCCTCTGTAGGCAAGAAGAACTGATGAAAGAATGGAAGCCCTGACAAGTTAAAGGAACTTGTCCTTAATTCAGGAGTGTCAAAAGATGAGTTGTCAGATTACAGGGCATCAAAAGGTGGGGGCATCCTGTAATCTACTATCTTTACATATTTAAATTAACAGTATAGCAAGTGTCCTATTGTCAATTTTTTTTAATTATTTATTTGTATCCCGCCTCTCCATATGGATCGAGGTGGTGAACAACTTACAAATAGCATGTATTTCGAACATTTCTATACATGCCCCCAACAAGCTGGGTACTCATTTTACCGACCTGCGAAAGGATGGAAGGCTGAGTCAACCTTGGAGCCCGGCAGGATCGAACTCATAACCTTGTGGCTTGCAGTACTGGCATTTAACCACTGCGCCACCAGGGCTCCCTGGTAAAAATAATTTACAGTTATTAGTGAATATAACATAACATGAATTGCCCATAAAGAGTATATTGATAAATATTGTGGCTGAACATTGATAGCCATGGATAGTTTTTTTTAAGGCCGTGTTTAGTTTATTGGCTTGGTTTTGGTTACAATTTCTTCCATTTCTTCTTCTTCTCTCTTTTTCAGTTTGGTCACAGTTTAAAGTATGCATACTTACTGTATTTAAGAGACAGATCACTTGAATTTCTAAAACCAAGGATGAAAAATATGCACAGGTCATACGAAACACCTTGGTTCTTTGCATTTATGAACATTACTGTTTCATTCATAAAAGAAAGGTATTCTGTTTATCTTAAAAGAAAAGTCTGTGGCTCATAATAGGAACCGGCCCAAAACATTCTGCTGTCAGAGGAAAAGGACAAGATTGTCCACAGACACAGAGAGCTACTTTCCCAGTGATGAAACTGACTGGACTGGCAGGTAAATCTTCCTTAACTACTGGCGTCAAAACAATAAAATCCTCATCTCAAGACAGCTGTTTAGTTTTGGAAGTAGTAAGACAGGCCATATGCCACATATAACCTATGTTCCCAAGGAATGGCTCAGCTTGAGACAGCTGTTTCATTCAGACTAATAACAGGCCTGGTTCTGCAACAGAGCTCCTCTCTTTGTTTGGCAGTCTAAAAACAGCGACAATCAATATTGTTACTATCCTAATTGTTTTGATTTGTGTTATCACAGCAACAGTAGCCTAAATCCCAATAGTAGCCTAAATCCCAACTAGAATGCACTGAATTTATCAACACTTAGGAAAGTTCCAGTGAATCAAGGGGTCTACTCTAGTTGGGACCAATAACTGGATTTAGATTGGAATGGACAAAGTGTGGTCCTTTACATGTTGGACTGAAACTCCCAGCATTCCTTGTAACTGGCTAGGCTGGATAACATTGATCGGAGTTACACTCTTACCAATTTGGAAGACCAAACTTTGTATGCAATCATTGTTGTTAAGACATTGGTGTAATTTGTCCATTTTAACAATGAAATCAAAGAAGAGTGAAGAATTAAGCACATATCTGTAACAACTGTTTGCCATCCACAGCAGACCAAGAGAGACATTGTCATGCCAAGGGAAGCAAACAATTCTTCAGGTCTCTCCAAGATTTAACACATTTTCTTTGTCAAGCTGTACTTGCTCAGCCTAAGTGTATGTGTAAGTAGATCAAGTGAAAGAGATTCACATAGCTCTAACTGAAGCCATGTATTAAGGCACCCAGAGAAAGGAGATGGAAACTTGTTATATCTGTGACACAATGACAGCATAGTGTCAAGTAGTTTTCACTCCCCCAACCCAACCCCATGACACTGGTAAGGCGAAATCCTCACTTCATGTAGAGCAAGAAGTTCAATGGACTGGACACATTCTGCTTCCAGGAGGGATACCTCTGCACTGTTACCACCCCACTAGAGTGTTGCAGTGCCAAGGGGGTTCCCTCCAGAGAGCCTGCCAGTCTTGGGCTCACAAAACCATGAGCAGAGTAGATGCCAGGACTTCCCAAAGCAGCTTCCTTGCCTCTTCCATCCCCTCAGAGTAAGAGAGGAGAAGGTTTTATAAAAGGCCTGCCAGCTGCTCTTTTCAGAGTGCCAATCAGGTCTAAAATCCTGGCTCAAAGAAAGGAGATCTAGAGCAGGCACGCAGGCCTAGCAATGCCTACTGAAAGGGATAATTACAGGGTGGTAGGAGGTGTGGCAGGGATTGGTGATAAAAAGCACAGTAGCAACTTGCAGATCTCAAGGTAAGAGTAGTGGCAGTGATGATAGTGGTGAGCAAAACTCCTTCCACCTTAGGGAGTGGGGAGACTCCTGCCAGCAATCGTACAAGATAAAACGCTTAATTCCCATACTGTTACAGGAGCTACCTACTTCATTTATGTCATGCAGCAGACTAATTAACCAGAACTGTGTATCTGTAGCAGCTGCTATTCAGCTTCATCCAGAATTCTTAGAGATGAAGCACTGCTGTGATATAACTGGAACGATCTCAGTTGGGTGAGTAGCTTAAGCCTTTACGGTTATGGTACTTTTTCCTAACATGCCCTTGAAGCAGCTGTTCATGATGATCTAATGAAGCTGAATGGTGGAGAATTCAAGACAGATAAAAAGAAGTAATACTTAACACAATGTGCAGTGAGATTATAGAATTAGCCACCAGATAGATGACAGGCATCAACTCATAGCTTGCAATATTAGTGTTAGCCCTGGTGTGAATAGGAGATCACAAAAAAGTCTATTTCATGAACATTATACAGCTGATATACCTTTATAAACGTAAAATCATTGTCAGATTTATTATAGTTGGATTCATTATTGCTGTTAATTAATAAATCTTAGATCACTCCAAAATACTAAAAATGGCCGCTAACGTATTGAAATGATGAGAGCTGTTAATTATTTCACAAAAATAATGTTGCTGACATTTGGAGATTACATAATGAATGCCTAAAACATTTCTTCACAAAATGTTAACGAGTTAAGGTTAATGAATTGTTGGTTAATAAATTATTTCTAAGCTCTGAATCAACTTGAGTGGCTTTTAAATGAATTAGATAAATTCAGGGAGAATGGCTACTAGTCAAGATGGGTACATGCTAGATCCAGAAAAAGAGACAGTGTCTTCCCTGAATACCACATATTGTAGAACAACAGTGGGTTGAGGGCAGTTGCAGTCCTGCCCTGCTTGTGACCGCTGTTGAAAGTGAATGCTGGGCTAAATAGGTTATTATTTCCTTTCTTCTGTTAGTAACATGCAGAAGTATCAGGATCTGTATATTGCTCTGAGTTCCCCTACAGAGCTCCCTCTCCAAAACCAATAAACTGTACTGAACTTATAGTCATCTCAGTTTCATCTTAGGTTTACAACATTTTGAGATCTGGGCTTTACCTTGCAGGACGCTTTTGCAATAATTTTTATGCTATTGCTGCTAAATACAGTTAAGAGATATAGAACTGTTTTCTTAACATTCAAAAGCTTACAAGATAGTTGGTAGGAATAAGTGCATTGATTGTATTATTAAAAATAACTTCTATGTTTTTGTCTTCACATCTGTGGATGTTATCATGAGAAAACATGACTCACTAAGGTAGAAGGCAGTAGGAAAAGAGGCAGACTGCCTTACAGGTAGATAGACTCAATCAAGGAAACCACAGCCCTGAGTCTGCAAGACTTGAGAAGGGTCGTTGATGACAGTGACTGGGGACATTTCCACACTAGACTGGGTATAGTGCTATGATTCCACTTTCAATATCCTATGGAATCCTGGGGTTTGTAGTTTAGAGAGGGGCCTCAAAGGATATTGAAAGTGGAATCATAGCACTATACTAGTCTAGTGTGGAAATGGCCTTGGAGCCCTCATTTATTCATTCATCCATTCATAGGATTGGCATAAGTTGAAGTTGACTTGACAGCATTTAACAACAAACAAATGTGTCTGTATGTGTGTTTTTAATGCACGCGGTTAAGAGTTTAATAAAATCAAAAATACAGGAAACTACAGGAAACTACAGGAAACTACAGGAAAAGAAGATGAGGGAATGTAAGGGGGAACAACGTACTTTCATTCACGTCTTTTGCTCCCTTGCTACCAATCAGGGTTTCCAATTGATGAAGCAGAAAGAGGGAGCCCCAATTACCTTTTTTTCAGGGATTTCACATATTGTATTCAGAAGACAACAAAATTCTTACTTATTTCAATTTATTGATGCATGAATTTAATATAGTAGTGAATATTACAGTGAATTATACTTACGGTGAGGTATACAATAATACTGATATCTAGCTATTAAAAATAAAAGAGAAGCTGGAAGGTGAAATGTGAAGGGATGTACAACAATCACATCCAGTATTGCTAAAGGTTGTGATCGATTGGACAGTATCCCAGTGTTTTGAATCAACAGAAAGGAAGTTAATTTAATTAAAGATATTGCTGTGTCAACATTTGTTTCCCATAATTTTCAAAACAGTGGTTGGATTTTCCCAGCAGCAGCTAGAATCAGATCCAGCAGGCTGCATCTGTGTTCTCTCTTAGAGGTTCTTATCAGCTTGGTACAACAACTGAGCAGAGTTCTTCTGAAAGATTTTATGGCTGAATCTCTTGCTTTCTAACCATTCATCAGTTGCAAACCTCTAACAAATCTTCTGTACACAAGGTGAGAAAACTAAGAAAGTATCAAAAAGGCATGCTTGAGAATTATCAAATTGCTTGTACATGGTGATTTGTCTATGCAACCTTGTTATATATCATTATTTGTTATCCATTAATAAAGAGAAAATAGATACCAACTCCAGTGTGTTCTTTGGTATTTTACTTTTCTATTGTGTGATATGTTCTATAACACTGCACTCAAACAGCAAGGAAAAAACTACCACTATTCAGCAAAGGATCTTTTGTGTATCAAAGTAAAGCATATCTCAGGTTACAGGAAAGAAGCAGACGGTGGTCTGTTCTAAGAAGCAGCATGCCTTCTAAATGACTAAAACAGATGAAGTACCATATATTGAGCACTGGCCTAGCTGAACAATGACTTGGCTTACAAAAACTACCATTGCAACTACACTTATCATAAGAATTATTTTTGGACAGATTTACACACTGAAAGTGACCTTACAACCAGAAGGAAAAAAAATGCATATGCAAAAAATAAAGCTGAATGCACAGAGCAAAGTTTGGAAATGTTACTTCTTTTAGACTAAGTTTCCAGGGTCTCCTAGCCAGCATAGCCAATTGTAGTTCTCTCTCTCTCTCTCTACATACATACATACATACGTACACTCACATATATATCTGTATACATATGCAGACATGTACATATATACATATGTATATGTGTGTGTATGTATATATATACACATGTGTGTATGTGTATATGTGTGTGTGTGTGTGTGTGCGCGCGCTGTGACTCTCAGAATGTATCTCTCAGATAAGTTAACAAATATTTGGCAATGTTTCTTTGCCCTCCTTTTTCTACTCAAGTGAAATGTGTTCTAACACTTTTCATTGTCTACGATACGCATGCAAAACAAGTAAACCAAAATTATATATCACAACACTTCAGGCACTACATAAACCTGCATTATATTTTGTTGCCAAGGTAAGACTACAGACAGAGGCAGGTTGCTGAGTCTGGTTGGCTGATTTGAGTTAAGTGACCTACATGTTGTGTAGGCCTGATCAAGGACCACAACTGATCAAACCTGTACTTTAAAGCAGAACTACAGCTTGGAAAAGCTACCATTTTTGGACTGTAACTCCCAGGATTGAGAGTACATCGCATCTGAGGAACTTTTAGTCCAATAACGTAACTTTGAGCCATCAAGGTTTAGTGGACTGCGTTGGTCTACGATTCTGTGAGACCAGGGTTCATATCCCCACATGGCCAAAGAAACCTACTGATGACCTTGGGCAAGTCATACTCTCTCAGCCTCAGTAAAAGGCAATAGCAAACCCCCTCTGAACAAATCTTAACAAGAAACCCTGTGACTGCCTCAAGGTTGCCGTGAATCAGAAGCAACTTGAAAGGATATAGCAATATAACTTCCCCAAATTTTGAAAGCAGCCATTTCCCCCATTGGAATAAATAAATAAACCCATCATTTCCAAAACTGGATTTTACACAGCTGGGGCAAGCAAGAAGAGATCACACATCATATGACATGAACTATTAACCTGAAAAAAATAATCACCCTTTCTTTTGTTCTCCAAACTATAGGCAAAAAAGGGAGCAGAAAGGATAGATCTTGAGAACACCGAAGGTGGGGTGCAGAATGGAAATGGAAAACACCATCTGCATTGGAGATTAACATTCTGCATCCCAAAATGGGAGTGCATCAGAGATACCAACAAGATACAATTTTACACACAAATATCAGGTAGTTTAAAAAAAAAATCAATATCAATTATTTGCTCTCCATCAGCCACAACTTCAATAGATTTTTCCTCAAAATGATGCTTTCAAAGAACCTGGAAGAGGGCTACTTTTCCGAAATCATTTGTCTAGACCATTTCTCTTCACAAACCCTTGTTAATACAGATAATTTTTTAGGCCTTCAAATCAGAAGAGAAAAAACTTTTTTGTGTGTGCAGGCGGCACACAAGCTATTCCCATTCTGGAAATCTCCTTGTTAAACGTAACGCTCCCTCTTCTTTACCCTTTTGAAGGCTATAAAAGATGCTTTTCGGCTTGCAGCTGAAGACCACAAGAGCGGTATGTTCTGATTTCAAAAGAGGAGCGAATAAAATGTTCTACCTCTCTCACCTCAGGTTTATCCACACCACCTAATCAGCCTGGCACAAAAGTGAAGGTCAAGAAGGAACAAAAGCTTTTATACCACTTGTTTCCTAAAATATTCTGTTGAGCCACATAGACATTTTTGAAGTGCCAAAAGACCTCCAGCTACATCACTGCAGCTCCAGACAAATACCTATGTATCCCTGGTAGCACAAACTGACAACACAAAATATTTTAATAGCATGTTTCAGGAATACAGAACCCAGAATTGTGTAGTAGTTACCTTATCTTTGGCAATCACCAGAAAAGCACAGCCCATGAACCAGACATTAGCTGCAAGCCAATATCCTTACAATGTAGCACAAATGTCCACAAACAGAGACATATTATGCCAGTACTATGCAACCCCCATAAGGAATAGCAACATTGAAAAATACATGTCAACGAGTGTGTGTCGTTGTGCAATGCACAACCACAATGAACAGTGAGCAACTGCAATTTGCAACTCTAATGTGCAGTATGCAACTATAATGCATAATTCTGTGATTCTGCTTCTACCACTATCAGCAGAATTTGTCTGTTGTGATATGGCAAATAATTTGTTCCACATGCATAGTGCAACTTGCACACATGTATGCCACTAACATGATGCAAGCCACTGTGTGCAACAGGTGTAGAATGTGTGACCCTCCAGAGTTAGTTGGACTACAACTTCTATCTTCCATCACTATGGGCTATTCATGGTAGGACCTGCAGCCTGTTGATCTTTCTAGGGTCACATTTTGCCCCATCCCTGCTTGATATGATCTGTTCAATTTCTTTTTTCTTTTTTTAATAGTAATGTTAGCTCAAATCTTTCCTCAGAACCTAAAATCCACCTAATTTTCATGATATACTATTATGCTCTTCACATTGTGGAGAGAGGTGAACAAGACAATAGGGGTTTTTGTGGTGGATTGGTTCCGTTTCAACATTGATCCTTGGCTTTCTCAGAACTTTAACCCCCATCCCCACTGCAACGATAAAGGGAACTCAAGGCTTTCTGCCTCAAGTCTTAGCTATAGGCATGGTCCATCTTTCTACCCTCTTATTCAATGGACTTATGTTGTCAGGTATGAAGTGCTTCTCACATTGTGTTTATGGAAGACACAGATTCTCTAGACCAGGACTGGGGAAACTGCAGCCCTGCAGCTGTCATTGGACTAGATCATGGGTGGGTAATTGTGGGAGGCTAAAGGGTCACATTAGCCCCCTAGGAGACCTTGGGAGACTTCACCCACCACAAAAAATCACCACTCAAATTCCTCTCAACTCCCTCCAGGTGCTGTAGGGGACATTTTCACCATGTTTTAGGCCCAGAAGAGGCTTCCTTTCTTACAAATCACTTCCTGTTTTGTACTGTTAAAGGCCTTTTCTGGGCCTAAAATAGTACAGTGGGGCTCCAAGTCATGGCAAAATGCTCCTCATGCCCCCAGAGGACACTTGGAGGCAAAATTTTGACCTCTGGGGAGCCCTGAAGACCTAAATGATCCTGTAGGCCACATGATGCACTTTGCTCACCTTTGGACTAAATCCTCCAACATCTTTGCCCACTGTCCATGCTGACTAAGGATAATAGCATTTGGAGACCAACTTCATATGAAGGGCTGCAGGTTTCCCATCAAGACCAACTTCATATGAAGGGCTACAGGTTTCCCATCCCTGCTTTAAACATAGTTCACAAACAAGCTAAGCCATAAAAAACATAGGGTAAGAGAACATCTATTTACATGATCCTTTCACTACTCTTGACAATGATACGAATTCCTTCCTGATCTCAAAGGCGGCAAGCTTTCTTCAAGCCAAGAACTGGGAAAGGCCATCCATACACACAATCAAATGAAGTTCACAGCCATCCAAGGTTAGACAAATACAACCTTCTCCATGCAAGCACATGCTTGACTATGAAGCTACAAGTTTACCTGACAAAACCTTACCCCATGAGGTAATCTCTTCATTCTAATGGTAGCTTTGTGTGGAGTCCTTGTCAGTGGAATGTTTTTTGAATGAGAGACTGCATCTTCATCTTTACATTCTTCCAGAGGCGGTAGGCAGCTTCTATATCAGTGGGGGAATCACATCTGGGCTATCCCAAAAATATGTTCAGTATCTTGGATAAGCATCCTTTAAGTTCAAATTAAAACCTGGAATGGATTCACTCTATCTACTTGTGGCATGAAAACCACCGGCCAGCATTGCATTCTTTTGTCTTAGCACAGCTTCCTTTCTCTAACTTCCTCTCCATCAAACTCTCTCTCTGTCATAGCCCTCCCACTGCCCTTCACTTTCAAAATTCTCTACAGTTCATTGTTTCTCTTCTTCTAGCTTGTTCACACAGAGATTCCTTTGCAGGAGCTAAGCCAGGATATGTATCATGTATTTTTGCAAGCCTTGGCAATGATAATAATTTCTTCATGATCTCAAAAGTGGCAAGCTGCCTTTAAGCTTGCCTTCTCTATTATTATCATTATCATCGTCATTATTATTATCATTTATTTATATAGTGCCATTGCTGTACACGGCATTTTATGAGCAGAACAACCACAAAGCAGTTCTCTGCCCTTAGGCTTGCAATCTAATTCAGATATGACACAAAAGGAAAAGGGGATGGCAGTAAAGGAGAGGAAGAAGTCTAGCAAATACTGCCTCTTCTTTATCCGCAAGGGCAGGGTAGTGGCAGTTGGGATGCAAGGAGGGTCTTTCATCTCCTCCTGGGCCATTTGCTTCCGGGCCACTTTCTACTTAGCTGGCTTATCTGGTATCTAGTTATGAGATGTTAAAACAATTCCCGCTCAACCATGAGTTTCATTAAGTAACACTGGGCAGCACTCTCCCTCTGTCAGCCTAATCCATTTCAGAGGGCTTTTGTGAGAATAAAGTAGAGAGAAGGAGAGCTTTCTGTGCTTCCTTCTGCTCCTAGATGAAAGAAGCAATACAAATGGAGCTAGTAAACAGCCATATCATGGCAGACTAGAAATCAACTACATGAGGGGTATATTCATCCTCCTCCACATGAAGGATGGGTGTGTGGCCGCCTTTCAACTGTGTGTGTACCTCTCCACATAATGTTCAAAATATGCCGTGGCATAAATAAAAGCATCTGTTGTACACCTCCTAAGAGACTTTCTTTGACAAGCAACAAGAGTTAGATGTTTTTTGACAATGTAGTTGCTCAGACAGCTTGTTAACCAAGGCCAATTGGTATCTTCACATACGTTAAAGAGGATCACTGACCTTGGTCATGTATCATATTTCTTTTTTTATTGCCAGCACTTCTCCTCCGTCTTCTGACTGACATAATCTATAAAGAAAACCTGTCTTCCAGCCAAACACTCCTTTTTATCTAACAGTTCCAGTTTTAGCTATCTGATAGTGAAGCAGAAGAGTGTTTGAACATGAACTTACATTTCTCTACCATTTTCTCACTACCTGAAAATGCTTCATGCTTTTCAGCAGTGCTTAGAGGCAATAGGTTGCATGGAGAAAGCACCGTGGCCACAAAATCCACATTCGAAAGGATCGTGACGGGGTATAACATATAGTCCTATTTCCCTTCCTTTGTCTCAAGACATAAAGAAATGCCTCACTGGGGCACAGTGACTAAAGGGAGCCTGACTCCCCTCTTCTGTCATTCTCACACAACGAACATGACCTCTGAGCACCCATATGCAAGAAGATGAATGCAATCTCCCTTCCCCAAATTCTGAAATAACATAAAGTAATAAGCAATAAACAATATGCTTTTCTCTCCTGCTTAAGCTCCCGCCCCTGCCTCCAGTAAACCATAGCCAATCAATGTAATGGCTGCAGAGAGAGTTGTTATCTTAGTAGAATTTTAATCAATTAACTCTAATTGTTGTTTAGCTGTATTTTAATAACTAAACTATCTTTTTGCCTGATTCTAATAAAGCCCTGCTATAATATGTAATTTAGATCCAGCTCTTTGCAAAGAAAACATTTTAAAATTTTTATGCCAGCAGCAATTATCTTCTCACTGATGGTCAAAAATTACTACAGTACTTAGATAGACTGCATTTGTGTAAAGTGCCACACATCATTTGCATTATCAGATGGACACACACCACCATCCCAATTAACAACATATATCAGCACTAATCCTTACAAATTATATCTTCACTTAGGAGACTTTAATTTATTTATTATTCTTGTTGGAGCTACCCTTGCCAAGCATGATCATATAGAAGCAAAGATCAGTCAAACAACCCCCTTTCACAAGCATGAATTTCAAGTTCCTCTCCATTAACACAAAAACACACAGGATTGACAAAAACATACATCTCTGGGTTTCTCTGCATGGAATTACTATGAACTAGGTGACCAGATTAGTATGTGAAGTGAGAACAAGTTCATTCAAGGCTGGTTCTACCATTAGCTAACGTAAGACAACTGCTCTTAGGTGATAGAAGCTGGTCGAAAGATCGGTGTACTAACAGTTTTTCCCTGCACTGTCATGGTTAGCATGGTGTTTTTAGGTAAGATGGAAGATATTCTCCAAAACACTAGTGTCAAAGGAATGGAACTAAATGTTGTCGGACTTGAAAGTCTCAATGCAAGTAGCATATTCATACCACCTAAGGCTTGTTGCAAAAAAAAAAAATTGCCCACTTTCCCTTGAAGATTCACTCATTTGCATGGCTTGCAGGATACTTCTGAGGTGCAAACTACACATGTGGATATTTTAAATTGTGAACAGTTAAAATGCCCATAACTGATAAAAAGATGTGAAGACATGCTTCTGACAGTGGGGAAAGTTGTACAAGATGAGTAAAGCACACACATAAACAGACAAATAAAAAAAAAGTGCTTTAAAACTGCAGGTATTTCAGTGTAGAAAGAAAACAGGAAGTCTACCAACATAAAGGAAAGGAAGACAGGAAAGAAATGCAGGTGGGATTCAAAGAAAGGTAGCAAAATTAAGACTAGAAGATTTTCACATCTCTAGGTTGAAGTTTCACATGCTAATCCAGTCAACTCCTTTACAAAAAATAGGAAGGGGTGCCATTGCGTTCTCTCTCATGTTTTTACACCATTAAGTCGATGACCTAAGGCTATCTTTGTTGTATCCAACCAAAGGTCCATGTGGCTCAGAGGCAGGCAACTCCCAGAGGTTGGGGTGACTGATTCAATTAACCTCTGGTTCATTTCCTGTTTCAGAAGATATCTATTCTGGGCCTAAATGGCCTGGAAGAGGACAAAGACATGGCAAAAATGCCATTTTGAGCCCTCTGATTCTCAATGTTTAACGTATTTTTAAGGGTGCTGGTGGCCCTAAAAATATCTTAAGGGGAATTGCACGCAATGCATGGGCTGCATATTTCCCATCCCGATGTAGCTCATCATCTCCTTTTCAGTTGTGTTCAGCCAGAGAATTCCAAGTAGTTTATCAGCTGAGTCAGGCATAGAAGCAACAGCCCCATCTTAACCTTGTAGTAACAGATAGTTTTGGGGACTACAAGTCCCAGAACCTCTGAGCCAGCATAGGCACTCTCCCTTCTAGCTGTGGGATTCTGAGAATTATAATTAAAACAAAGTTTTCAACACTGACCAAAACATTTATGTTGCATACATTCAATAAAACGTTGTTGTTGTTGTTGTTGTTGTCGTCGTTTTCTTCTTCTTCCTAAGAAGAAGAATTTTAGACTTACGTCAACCCTAAGGTGAAGTTTCATGGTGCTTTCTTGGCAAGACTTGTTCAAAGGGGATTTTGCCTTTGCCTTCCTCTGAGGCTGAGAGAGTATGGCCCTTTTCGCACTGCATTTTCCATGCGAAAGAGGGCCTGGAGCATCGCGTGATTGTGAGGAGCAATCTGCACAATGCACTCACAATCGTCTGATGCTCCAGGGGCCGGCAGGCGCCGATTGCACATCTTTTCATTTTCGGCTAGAAGCCGAAAATGATGCGCAATTGTGCATTGCTCCCGCATGCACTTATCTGTCATGCGGAGCCTCTGGAGCTGCGCCTGTCATGCTTCCTGCCCCAGTGCAGCCTGGGAAACTCCAGCAGATGGAAGAGGTGGGGCTCTCACATGAGCAGGCAGCTCATGCGGAGCCAAAGGACCCTGGATGCGAGAGCCTCTCGCCGAAGGCTGTTCACACGATCCCCGCATCCCAGCGCTGGAAGACGGTATGGTACAGAAAGGGCCTTTGACTTGCCCAAGGTCACCCAGTAGATTTTCATGGCCAAGCAGAGATTCAAACCCTGGACTCCAGAGTCATGGTCGAACTCTCAAACCACAACACCACACTGGCTCCTCCTTGCAAAATGCATTAAAGATGCTTACGTTTTATGTATGTGTGCACATAAGTCTTACAGAACTGCTTTTAGGACCCAGCAATTAAAATAAGGACAACAGTTGTGGGCATACTGCTGATTAGACACAACATCTGGGCCTACTGTGTTTAAAAAAAAAAAAAGGTAATTTGAGTGAACGTGTTTTGTAAGCCTATCAGCCTCCTCCACATTTCTTTTTCCCACAAAGGGATTGTCAGTGCGATGGGGAAGTTTGAAGCAGATAGGAACTTTTGGAACAACAAAGGGAAAAGTTCAAATCACTGTAAATCTACGTGCATTTATGAATATAATAAAAGCAGAGAACTGTAGCTATTTTGAAACACACCTGCTCTTATTGTCTGCTTAGTACAATTGTACCCAATTCCTTCTAATGGAGCATTGAAGTACAAACCTCTTTAGAGATTCACAAAGTCTGCTGCATCTGAAAATAGCAAGACATTTCTGTTAGCTGTGGGATAAGTCAAAGAGACCAAGTTAAGTCTCAGATGGAAAGCCAACGCATTTACTTCAAGAAAGCTGTTTATGAGGACCTAAGTTTTCCTTCCTGCCACTGGCAGCAGGAGGAAAAGACAGACTTAATATTTTATCTGAAATGTCCTGCACAGAAATGGGCTAGAGCTTAAACTAAAAAGGTAAATGTAATATTTGTGAAGCATCTTGAGTTGCTTTATTGGGGAAAAGGTGGGATATAAATGAATAAAATGGAAGAAGAAGAAGAAGAAGAAGAAGAAGAAGAAGAAGCAGCAGCAGCAGCAGCAGCAGCAGCAGCAGCAGCAGCAGCAGCAGCAGATGATGATGATGATACAGGGAAAAAACAACAACCCTACAATCTCACTCCTACACATAGGGATGGTTATGGTCATCTCCTCACCTGATGCCTGGTCCATGGATGAAATTTTCAAACATGACATATACATGTGAAATCAAATGCACATCGGTCTAAACAGCACAACTGGCGCCATAGATAAACTACAGAAACTGACCACCCCTTGTGGGACTACAAATTGGGCTTTTCACGTTACATCCATGAAAAGGGCTACAGAGTTTTATTTTTAAGATAAGCCCCTTAGACAAGAATGGAGGGAAGATGCAATCTCATTCCTTTAGGACAGCGGTTCTCAACCTGTGGGTCACGACCCCTTTGGGGGTCAAATGACCCTTTCATAGGGGTCACCTAAGACCATCGGAAAATACGTAATTCTGATGGTCTTAGGCTCCATTCCCTCCTCGGTGGTGGTGTGCAAGCGCGAGCCACGCGCTCGTGTCCTCCTGCCCCCTGTTCAGAAGGGACTGAAATCGCTTCCCTTCTCCACTACCGGGAGAACCTCCCGTCTGACAGGCCAGCTTGGGGGGGGGCGGCAGCACGGGGGGCAGGCCCCTCCTCACCACGGCCCCTGCCCCACTCGCCACAGAGGGGGGCACTGTGGAAGGGCTGGGGGGCCGAGCTGCGCCTGGCACAAAAGACAAAGGTGCTGGGATTCCTCCCCCCCGGCCAGGGTTGACACTCTGGAAACTTTTCCCACACTGCCCCCCCCAGCGGAAACGAGAGCGAAGCAGAAGCAGAGCCTGGGTGGGGTTCTCGGAGTTTTTTCCCGGGGGAGATGCGTGGCTCCTCTTTCCCTCCCTGCCTGCCTGCCCCCCCCATTCCTGGCCAGCGCGGCAGCCTTTGCCGGGGGGGGGGGAGGCATTGTAAATAATAAATAAATAATTTTATGCTTGGGGGTCACCACAACATGAGGAACTGTATTAAAGGGTCGCAGCATTAGGAAGGTTGAGAACCACTGCTTTAGGAGAATGATCAGGAGGAAAACTGTTCAAACTGGGCCGATGAAACAGTTGGATAATCTCTTAAAAATGTAAATAGAAACAGAGAGTTAAGAGCAGGGATAACTGCATTTTAGCTGTCTGGGGAAGAATAAAAATAGGACTTATTTGCCATAGCCACTCAAGACAGTGCAAAGTACCCAAAACCAGATATGTTCTTTTTACATCTGAGGCAGAACAACCCAGAGGCAGAAATTCCCTCTTTCTGGCAGAAAATAACACATAATACAATAATAACACATCATATTACTAAAAATGTGCTGCTATTCCATGACACCCAAGATCTACTGCCAGGGGCAGCCACCTCACTCTGCCGAATGGAATAGTTGGTCCTATATATGTAAAAACATATGTAAATTTTGAATCCATGGAGTGGAGGAAGCTAGGAGGGATTAAGAAAACAGATTTTTTTGTGGTGGGAAAAGGGGTATAGCACTTTTGAAAACCACTTTGTTACTTAGGGATATAAAAAGTGCTGTATATTTTTTTAACATAAAACTATCATGTCTGGTATATCAAAAGTACAGCATATTAAGACAATAATTATCAATTAAACTTGTGTGTGTGTGTGTGTGTGTGTTAGACAGATCTTCAATGTCCTGAACTGTAAAGAACCTCTATGGTTTCTCCAGTTTATGAGGAACAGCAAATATATATTAAATGTAGAAAAAAAAATGTAAGAGTTAGTAAAACAGAGAAAATTATTTTGTCTCTTCTAGGTCTTCGTAGTGTACAAAAGATATAAGCCATTCATCCCCATAAAAAGAACTGCAAAAAGAAACTAAGACCAGTAGTTGCTATTGGCTGAAACTGTATACAAACTTATATAAACATCTTCCTATTACAGTTTTTAGAAATAATTTTGGAGAGATAAATGTAAGAGCACCTTATTGTAAAACATTTTGTTCACCATACTAAAAGAAAATATTCTTATCATTTTTTTCAATTTCCAATTTTCTGGGGAAAAAGCTTTGGAAAAAATACATATAAACTGGGAAGGCTTTGACAAATAGAGACAAACTGCTGGGTCTTTTAATAAGAAATTTTAAAAAAAAGGGATAGCAGCTTTAACTAGTACATCTCTGCCCCCACCCCAAAAACCCCAGATGACCCCCTATAGAAAGATTATATATTTCTTACACTTTGTCAAGTGATACAATTTTAAAAGCTTTTCTTTAAAAAAGAACAACCTCAAAAATAGTGAACTGAAGACAACTAGTGTGAAATAGTTAGAATAAAACAAATTGGATTCCATTGTTTAATTCAAAGATATTAAGAATATGTTTATCTATGAAATTCCCACAGAAATGTTGGCTGAAATGTGTGTCCCTCAAAAGCAGTCAGAATCCGGAATCCAAAAACGTTCCATGCTTGCATGTGCTTATCACACACACATACACAAACCCACAGTGATTTCCAGATACAACAGCCGTAGTCTTTGAGTTTTCACTGCCCTACAGAACAGTTCATCATTCTGCAATAGTCATCAAAATACTAGTAAGTATTACAAAGAAATTACATTACATTACATTAGAAAAGCTGTTGCTAGAAACTAAAGCAGAATACAAAACAGATGAGCAATTGTTTCTTACTGGAAATCATTGTACATTTGTATGTTGTAACCATTTACAGGAAAATAAGTAAGTAGAATTCTGTAACTTCCTACACAATCTTTCATAAAAATTGTGGTGAAAATGTGATCCAAAGGGGATCCTTTATGAAGCTCAGAAACAATTAGACTAACCTTATGAAACAAATCCATTAATTATTAATTCTATATTTATTCTTGAACTGTTCATACAAGTGAGGTCGAACTAATTCCAAGCTATGCAATATAATCATTCAAGATTGCAGGTAGATAAGTAACTCTGAATTTTATCTTTCGCTGTCTCATTTAATTACCCTCCATAAAGTGAAAACTGATGTGTTGTTCCATATTTAATGGAGACAGAAAGTGATGGGAGAAAAGGATAATTTTTCATCTGTTAACCACTCTTATGAAAAAAATTCTTTCTCCATGGGAATCCTTACAGACCAAATGCAAGCCACTCTTACTTATGATGTTTGCTCAAAAACATGAAGCCTAGAAGCAACTGTCCCATCCCAACTATAGTAGACCCACTGAATCAATGGAATTTATGGAAGTGTTAAGGTATCCAAGTTCACATTGATTTAGTAGGTCTGCTCTAGTTGGGTCTAACAACTACAGTCACATGGTACTAGTCCGGCACCGAATGGACAGACTAACAGATCTATATTGGAGGTATGTCAGCTTTGTTACAGGAAACAAAAAACACTGCTAAATATTCATCAAAAACTATTTCACTATTCGCCTTTGTCTCATTTGGATATTATCTGATAGTCAAACCATCTAACATGATATCAAAACAATAATTAGATATGGTTATTGATTTAGATAGCATTTTATACTGTGCCATGAAATCCTGTGTGTACGTTCTAAGTAATGGAAATCCCTTCCTCAAAAGATCTGGTTGGCCCACTCCCTGCTATCTTTCCACTGACAGGGAGAAACCTTTTCATTCAAGGAAGCATTTGATTTTTAGTGTGTTACAGCTGATGGAATTTATAATGACGGCTGTTGTGTTTCTATATTACAGTCATCCCTCCACGTTTGCTAGGGTTAGGGGCACGGGACCACCATGAAAGTGAAAAAACCACGAATAACTCTAGGCCCTCCCTAACCATAGTTAACACAAACAAACAAACAAAATATGATCACCATATTCAACCTACCGTCGATTCTTTTGAGACATCAGGGTTCCTTCACAAGGCAGAAGTGGGTGGCCGGGAAGGGGGTGCTTACTGTCACCTCCATTGCTGCCCCACACCATTTTTAATAGGGACATACAAGCCTCATTTGCAGTTTCTCAATCTCACAAGGCTTGCTATCCCTATTAAAAAAGGCATAGGGCAACAGCAGAGCTGACAGCAAATAATCTGTGAATAATCAAATCTGCAAAAGTGAAACCCGCAGACGTGGAGGGCTGACTGTACTATATCTTATATGCATTCTTAAAACTGCCTTTAACTTACATTTTTAAATTGTGTTTCTTAAACAGAAGTTCAGTCTAACAACGTCTTAACTTTTGTACTAACAGCTTTTTAGTCATATTGTATTTTTTAAAGGTTGTACACTGCCTTGGACCCCATGCTGGGAGAAAGGCAAGAAAACAAACAAACAAACAAACAAATCTAAGAAGTAGGTACAGTGGAATCAACATGGATAACTTACAGTTAAATGTAAAATGTAAAATGCACAGGACTGCAGCCTTTGTTAAGAATTCACCATTTAACACACTGAGGATCACACTGGGGTATAAAGGATAAAAATGGTAGGGAGGATCAAGTGAAGCAGAAGCAACTTCAACAGATTATATCAACAAGGCTACTCTCGAACATGTTTTGGAAAATTTCCTCAATGAATAAGTACAGTTACATTTTTCTCCATTCTTGTTTCAATGGGGAAAAGAACTTAATCGCTCCAAAATGTATTCTCTTGAATATTTGCTTGGTGGGCTGTCATCAGAATACACATAAACATTTAACTGGAAAGTAAATAAAATAAATACAAGCCAAATTAAATTCACAATCCAAAAATTCCGTAGGAGTCTAGCTCATACTAAACACTTCAGTGAAATAGCCCTCTGCATTTCCAATGCTTATAGTTATGTACTGATTATGTCTTTTTTAAATGCATTTATTTAAGAGCTACATTTTTTTTCAAAATTGCTACATCTCTATTTTGTGCAGATTTTTAAAGCAGGTAGATCTGCTGTTATTTTTACTTTACTTTTACTTTACTTACTTACAAATGAATTGATAGCCAGATACCACATCTGGGTTTCTATAAAATAATCTTAAAATGCAAGAAGCCAAGTATTAGCAAACCCAATGAAAATATATCAGCAACAAATTTAGTAACACAAAACATTTCATTATCAGGGCATGGCAGGGCAATTATTAGCCAAGGATGCCACGTGAGGAATTTCAGATGTTGCTGGGCTTTAACTTCCCATCACACTAGCCAGGCCATAACAGCCAATGATGAGGATGCATGAGTAACACAGTCCAACAATATCTGAAGGGCCATCCACTTTCTGTCCTTCATATACACCAGAATTCAATAAGCCTATCCAAACTATATAGGGGGAGGGGGAAGATATTACATAGATGGCCCAGAAACATCTAAACTGACTGAAGAATCACAGAGCTGGAAGGGGCTGCATGGGCCGTCAGGGCCAATTCCCTGCTCAATGAAGAATCTTCAGGTAGAATGTCCCCAGCAGATAGCTGTCCAGTCTCCTTATGAAGACATTCAGATGAGGCAACCTCATCATCTCTCTAGATACTTGGTTCCACTGTCCAGCCATTCTCAGTTCCTTCTAATATTCAATTGAAATCTACTCTCCTGTTACTTAAAATCATTTGACCTAGTTCTACCCTCTGAAGCAGCCCTTGAGGCATTTAAAGAGTGTGCTCACGTCACCCCTCAATCTTCTCTTCACCAAGCTGAAGATGTCCAATTTCTTCAACTCTCCTTATATGTTTTGTTCTTCATACCGCTTATCATCTTTGTCACCTTTCTCTGAACCTGTTCTAATTTGTTTATATCCAGAACTGAATACAACACTCCATGAGGCCTGACCAGTGCAGAATATAGTGGATTTATTACTTCCCCTGACTTGAAAACTATGGTTCTATTAATGTAGGATAAGATAGCATTTCCTTTCTTTGCTGAGGCATGACACTGCTGGTTCATGTCTTGTGCAACTTATGATCAACAATAATTCCAAGGTCTTTTTTGTACATAGTACTGCTGAGTCACGCTTCCTCCATCCTATATCTATAAATTGGTTTTTTGTGGCCTAATTGTAGAATTTTGTATTTGTCTCTATTGAATTTATTAATATCTGACCAATTTTCCAGTTTATCAAGATCCTTTTGAATTCTTTTCCTATCGTTGCTACCTCTCCCATTTTTCTATCATCTGCAAATCTGATAAGGACTCCTTCTAACTCATCATTTAAATCACTGATAAAAATAATGAAGTGTAGACCCCAGGACAGAACTGTGTGGCACCCCACTTGAGATCTCCTTCCACTGATACGCAGCCACTGATGACAAGATGTATAAATGTATGTTGTAAATGGGACACCACTCCATCAGGAGAGACCAAACTGTACTGTGAGAACTATGAGACTGTAAAAAAGGTGTGTTCATTTATACTTATACTTTTTATGAAGGGGGAAATTATTTATCATGAGTATCTTCCTTTCTTCCTCCTCATTGGTTGTCTTATCAGCTGATACAGTTGGTTTAAAGCACTTCCTGCTTCTTTCCCTTCTAAAAATAAGAACTACAGGTACACAGACCTTCTTCCACCATTAAAGAATGATACACCACGAATATTATAAGCATGAATGTGTATGAGAGCACACTTTGAGGAAAGCAAATAGTCTGGGGTCATGGTTGACTACTCTTTCCATTACAGAAGGCCTGGCATCTTCTGCCACAAGCACAGAAGCTAAAAAAGTCACAGAAAGCAAAACAAAATGTAATCTTGTGCAGTTTCATGCAGTTTGTGCTCCTTACAATAGATTTCTGGAGAGTTGGGCTGTACATTTTGAACTGACCCAGAGAAAGGGACATGAAAGATCAGTTGGACCACTCAGAATGGGTCCACCTGGAACAGTTTGCATACACAGATGTAAATATCTTGTTAAATGGAAAGGGAGCATTACTCATAACACTTCACAACCTCAAGATGCTGAAACACTGGTCTAAATTCAATGGTTTGTTCCACCTAGAGTACAGCCATTCAGCCAGTGGAATTTATGTAAGTATTGATTATCAAATTCCCATTAGTTCAATGAACTGACTCTCAGTGGAACTAAGAATCAGATGGAGGCCTTATAAATATTATGGATCTAAAACCTTGACTCCTAACTGCTTGCAGACTTCATATTTGGAAGAACAAAGGAAAGCTGGGCAAAGACTTGGCTGTTCCTCATATCTATGACAAAAAGCTGTATGTTTCCAAAAAGGTATCTGGTGGATGTGACAGTCAAGAGGCAAACAAAAACCCTGTTGCTAAAAATACTTCCCCCTTTACCAGTCTCTCTCAGATTCAGTTGAGGGAACACACTTGGTACAACAAAAACCCAAGGGTTGTCCCTGTTCTAGTTTTTTTTTTTTTTTGGTACAATCACCCATCTGACTGGATGGAGCATTCTGAGTTTTTAGAGAAACAGGTGCAGACAGAGTGTCCCTTTATGTTTTGCAAGTTTGGTGGAGGATAAAAAGGAATCTGCTTTCTCCTTCTGTTTTGTACCACACATCACAAAGATGGCATACATCACAGAGATGTTCCTACACAGAGCTTGTAAAGAAGAATGAATCTGACAACATGCATTAGAACATCATCTGACCACTGCTCAATTATGGATGGTTTCAGAATGTCATCATACTCTGTCTTCTTCAAAGTACATTTCAAGCTCTGCCCCTATGTAAGCAACCTGAAACATCTCTGAAGGATAGCTACAGGGGATGGATGAACTATGATGAATGAACAACAGTCCTGAAGTTTTTGTTTTTTTGTTTCTTTTGCTTTTTTTACTTTGCGTTCTTCTCAATATTTCAAAGAAAAAAAGTCACAGGAAGTGTTTAATCTCTGAAGAACAGCGTGGATGAGTTTATGTTAAAAGTATACATTGTTGTTCTGCTACTCAATATGTGGTATAGTGCAGAAATGGGAAAAGGGTGGTCCATGGCCAGCCCCCCAGGAGACCACATAAAAAAATAACAAATAAATTCATTATCTAATTTTTGGCCCCAAATGACCACAAATTAACAAACTACCACAAAAACAGGGCAAATTGGGTCCCCTTGCCCCACTTTAACCTACACATCCACCAAATGCTCCAAACCTGAAAAAAGGGCATGATGTATCACTCACACATGTGCGCACACACACACACACACAAAGAATAGTCCTTGATGCAGATATAAAATCCTGCATGTATACCAGCAGGAGCATCTCTCACCTGCCCCAGGTTTGAGGGACTCTACCCTGTTTTCCACAAGTGGGAGCAATGTATCACAAGAACGCATAGGAAGGCAGGAAAGCAGGGTCTTCTCTGCTAGGACACCCTAGTTACTGAATACATTCCCCTGATTGGCACTTGTGCTTCCCTTTGCTGTCAAATAAAAACATGGATGTTTACTAAAGGTTTGAAGGCCTAATTGATTTTGTCCAAATCAGCACATATGAGGAATTTTGAATTTTTTTTAGGACAGTCACATTAACAGTTGAATATGTTTTTCTGTGTTTAATCTGTTTTTTTTTCTCTTTAGCCTTTAAACAGCTTTAATTTTTTTTTCAAATGTATTTTATCATACACTGCCCTGAAATCCTCTGACAGAGAGTGGGATAGAAATATTTCAGTAGTAGCAATTATGATGATAATGACGTTGCCTTCAGGATACCTCTACCCTTGTATTCCTTCAAGCATTGATGAGGCATCTTTCTTGCTCTTTGTTTCAGAGGCCTAGCTCATCCCTACACATTTGGTAGTGGAAAAGGAGACAGCAGGGTGGCAGAGCATGGCCTAACCCTACCCAGCTATCTCCCTGGCTGCTTGAAGTTCGTGGCTCTTTAGTATAAACTGCAGGCTAGCATTGCCTTTGCACTAAAGGCTTGTACTGCAATCTGCCCATTAGGCAGTCAGCAAGAAAGTGCTAGGGAAAAAATTACTTAGGTTATGAAGGTTCAGGGGAACTTGACACACCTGACTAGGAATTCCCTGCTGGCAGCGGCCACTCACTGTACAGTTAGCAATGGGTGCTGGGCACCAATATCTCCCAGTAAGGGCTACGGCTCAAGCCATTCTCAGAAGCCCAAAGTTCCACTGTTGCACCCACAGACACCAAGTCTAGCACATTACCTCTTAAGTCCCTTCTACATCTTTCTCCAAGTCACTGTGATTGAAAGCCTAGGCCCCTCTCCCTTTTCCTGCTTTGTCCTTCCTTTTCTTGTGGGAAGGAAGATGCATTCATCTTTAACAGAGAATTCAACACTCTATTAAACAAATGGAGAAATCCCCCCTCCACTTTGGCACTCCAAAAGAAAAGGAAAGGAAAGGAAAAAACAGACTGGAGAGGAGAAGAGTGAAGGAAAAGAAAGAGCTAAGCCCTGTCACCCTGAAACCGCTGGGCACGAACAATCCTAATTCGATTCAGAAGCAGCTTCTATGTCTGCAAAGTGATCTGGTTATTATGAATGGGAGCTTTGTCTGAAGCAGATGTTAACACCCCCTTCCCAGTTTTTACACATCATATTATCCCAATTTGTTTTGATCTGCAGCAGCTACTCGGTCATTTCTGTGTTCAGTTCAAGGTGACGGCTTTAAAGAGGGTTTCAGGAGTTCAGAAGGCTGGATGTTGCTATTTTTGGACTGCCTTGGATATCCAGTGAGTCATAGTGCCCCATCATAGCCACCATTTTGGATAAACAGAAGTGACATTTTATTATATTTAGCCACAGCTTTCAGGTATTTTAAGGCTGTAAAGTGACTGATGTGAGTTTTGGCTCCCCAAAATTTGATGGACTCAGGGGGTGGGGCCATGGATGGGAGCCCGGGGGGGCACAGGTTGAGTGAGACTCCCCAAAGGGTGGCATACAATGTAAAGGCCACATAATGCCAACCTCCAGCTGAAACATTTAAAGCAGAAGTTAAGGTCCTTTGACTCACCAAATATTTTAGTCTGCAACTCTCACTGGCTCCATGCAGCAAGATCCACAGTAAGAGAGTCTGGGAATCTCTCAACTAACATGGCCATGGGCAGAAATTACTCAAAGGTTTTCCTGTGTGGTCCTGGTTTGGCATATATAGTATTACACACCCAGTTTCAGAACAATGCATTCCTAGTCCTATGTATGTTGGGTTCTCCAGACCATCACCTAGATGGAGAAAATGAGCCGCAGACACCCCATGACCACCTATGCAGCATTATCTTTCTTGAGAAAGTGAAAGGCTGGGTGGTAATGTCTTGATCTGTCAACTGAACCATACTTTTATTTTTGGGTATTAATTCCTCATATCACTGGGTCACATTAATTTTACTTCAGATTCTGTAGTACAGAAATCTACTTGGTTTTATATCAATCTAGCTCTTAATGAACTATGACAAACTTGCTTTTGGAACAAAACAGTTCTCAGTTCTTGCTAAACTGAGATGTCAAGAAATCTAACAAATTCAGCCTGCTTCTCTCATTTCAGCACTCTGGTTTAAACCCAAAGGGGTGCCTCTGAGTGGAGGAGGGCTGATTTGTAACTCATGCTAGAATATAGCATAAGAAAAATGGGATTGTGTTCAAACTTCTTGAGACAACAGAAGCATGGGAACCTGCCCATTGGGATTCTCTTATAATTCTTGCACAAGAATTTGTAGAACAGCATAAAGAATGAAGTAAGCTGTAGTCTGTGAAAACTTATGCCAAACAAAACTTGCTAAGATTTTAAGTGCCAAAGCACTTCCTCTTGCTTTTGGTACAACAGCTACCCTCTGAAGTATGAATGATGTAATATTTTCCTTTCCTTTCCTGTTCTTCAGATCCAACTCCATGTTTCAAAGTGAAACTTTCCTTTGTTTTTTTTCACCAGTGCTCTATTGCCATGTTCTTGGAAAATGCAACTGATGGGATAGTCTCATAGATTTCATCACAAATGGATGGAGGGCACTCCTACTTTCCTAACAAAACTGCCTTGCTATTTACTTTGCTATTCACATAAAGCACCTACGGTGTATCACTTGATTCACTGTCTTCTTATCTGCTCTGCAGAATTTCTTTATTTCTGTTTGCAGAACATTTGTAGACTAGTTTTTGTTGCTTATGACATACCCTCCTCCACTAGACCATGCACAAAGGTCCTTCCTGGAGTGTCAAACTCTGCCTCAGAACCCACTCAGATATTTATTTATACACAGAAGCATTCTTTCATCTTCATTAAAATATTGACATGTATGCAGATGCCTTCTCCATCTCTGACTTTTGTAAAAACCAGCCTGTCGTGATTTTGGATTCTAACTCTTCTTGACTTTAGCCCGTTATTAGTGGTTATTACTCTAAACACAGCTTTTGCTTTAAAGTGGCTCCTCTTTCTCTCTCTCTCCCTGCAGAGATCTGCCATTGATCCTCCCTACTGACTTTGCATATATACTTTTGACGGCATAATTCTGAAATACCCTTTTCTATTCCCAAAATGTTCACGTGATCTGATGCCAGGCTCTTATTTGATACCATTTGCTCCAAGTATCTTGTTTTTTGTTTTGTTTTTTATTAATTTTTATTGAAGTTTTGAATAAAAAATAAAAAATTCCCCCTCCCTGCTTCCAAGCATCTTTTTTCCAGTTGAATCTGAGTTTACATTCCATACATATATTGTTTCTATTTAACAAACAATCTTACACTGTTACTTTTAACATTGTTACATTGCAGTTTACACTTTATCTTTTACAACATTAATTTACCTTATCCACCCTTTCAACAATCTTTCTTTCTTTCTTCTCTTTCTTATTCTTTAATCCAATTCAACACTTCTTGCCATTCTCTTTCAAAGCTCTGAACTGGCTTATTTTTAAGTGAAAAAGTTAACTTTTCTGTCGCTACCATATCTAGGACTTTTAATTTCCATTCTTTTATATTAATATAGTTTCTTTCTTTCCAATATTGAGCATATGTCAATCTTGCAGCAGTTATTACATATAACAATGTCTTTTGATGAGATCTTATTTCTCTTTGTTGCCCTAACATATTTAACAAATAAAATTCTGGCTTCATTTCAAAATTTAATCCATACATTCTTTGAATTTCATCATGTATTTCTTTCCAAAACTTTTTTGCTACCTTACAGGTCCACTACATATGAAAAAAAGACCCCTCCTTTCCATCACATTTCCAACAATTTCCATTCCCATTTTTTTTAAAAATTTTTTCAATTTTTCAGGTGTCATGTACCATCTATGTAACATTTTGTAAAAATTTTCCGTTAGATTTAAACTTGGTGTAAATTTTACATCTGTCTTCCATGCCCTCCCCCATGCATCCAGCACAATTGGGTGTCCAATATTTTGAGCCCATCTAACCATATTGTCTTTAACAATCTCTGATTCCATTTCTCTTTGCAATAATATTTTATAAATGCTCCTAGTATCTTGTTGACGTTTATGTATATATTACTTTAAAAACTGTTAGCTGACTTTTCAGCTAAAAAAGCTAGCAGAGGACCTTAGGTCTCAGTAGACCTACTGAATCAATTTTTGAAGTGTGAGTCAACATGTATATGAATTCCATTGATTAAATGGGTCACTCTATTTGGGGCTCCCAGCAGACTTCAGACCAATATCATGTTTCTACTGAGATACACATATTTAAACATATACATCCAGATACGCAGCTCTGATGGGAGACTGTTCCAAGCATGGGTGAAGGTAGAGTAGACTAAGCAACATGGGGAATATGCACAAAAGAACATGCTATATCAGAGCTCACTTCAATTAAAAGACCAAAATTTACCTAGACTGGATGTCACAGACAGCCTCTACAAAGAAACAAAGTGTATAGTGCAAGCAAGCAAGAGAATAGGAAAGAAAAGCAATCCAAGCAAAGAGAGCTTCAAGGCACAGGACAATACTGGCTGCTGCTGCTGCTCCATACATTGAAATAAAGCAGGCTACAGTGAGCAATAAATGTGGGGTTTATAAGTGGCAAGAAGGGTTGTCTCTGGAAAATCCTGCCTCAGTGCAGAGAGAGGGACTAAATAATCTTCGGAGGACCTCCAGCCCTAACATAATAAACCCATGCATGGAAATACCTATCAGGTCCTATGGTCTAAACCTGAGACCTCCTCCCTCTTACTCTGTAGATGTTAATACTGTACTCAGCCAGGAGGATTTATATACTTTCAAATTTGAGACAAGACTATTTAAAATTGCATCAGGAGTAATCACATTGAAGTAAATGGAGAAACTGCATTTAACAGGCATTTATTACTCAAGGAAGTCTGCAGTAAACCAATTACTAAAGATTGCACTTCTGCTGATATCTGAAAGATGCATGGCAAAATCGTAAAAGCTCTCCTTTTGCAAACTGGTAATGGAACACTGAAGTCATCTTGAAATAGACACTGTAGGGAAATATGTGGTGAAAGAAATTGTCTATGCCTAAACTAGACTTACAGCATTACAATAAACGGACATGTTCAGTTTGGTGAAGAGAAGATTGAAGGGGGACATGATTGCACTTTTTAAATACCCCAAGGGCTGTCAAAAGAGGAGGGTGCAGGCCTGTTCTCTGTTGCCTCAAAGGATAGAAGTAGGTGTAATGGTTTTAAGTTACAGGGGGATAGATTTTGACTGAACATGAGAAGGAACACCTTGACTGTGAGAATGTTCAGCAATGGAACCAAGTGCCTAGAGAGGCGGTGGGGTTTTCAGAAAAAGGTTAGACAGCTACCTACTGGGGTTGCTCCAGCTAGAGATCCTGCATTGAGCAGGGATTGGCTCAATGGCCCAAAGGACCCCTTCCAACTCTATAACTATATAATTCTATGACAATGCTTCATTTCTGATCAAAATGAGTGTGCTGTGATGGTTATGGGCAATTTGCAGATGCCTGCTTGTGCTCAACCAATTCTATCCACACTTAGAAAGGAGTACACCTTAGCTTACTTGCTTGCAAAAGAGAGCGAGTCAGTAGTATCTAATTGCATTTCCTGGACTTCATCATTATATATATGCTCCTAAATCAGCATCATCACAGAACAGGTAAATATAACGGAGCAATTAGCATCAGTAGTGATTTGTGGGGAGCATAAGCAGAGGGGTAATTTTATTCTGAATCCTCTTGTCTACATGTTGTGGCAGCAGAAAACTGTAGCTCTCTGTATGTTATCAAGAGTGTTGACATTTTGGTTCCTAGGTTTATGAAAGCAAAATTTGGTGCTTCCCTCTAGGGATGGAGATAATATTCTCTATTATTCATTTCCCAGTTGAAAAATGAGTTTCTTGACTATTAGAAATTCCCATCTGGAACAATAAGAGAACACAGGGATTTTTGTGCATATTATTCCCCATATTTGAATATCCCAACATGTTCTGGATCATTTTTCTGTACAAAAACACACACATTTTTTGTTGGAGGGGGAACACACTTTCTGTACAGAAAACATGTGGGGTTTTTCAGTTTTGCTAGAAAAATCCTTCAGAACACTTTGAGATAACTCAAATAAAAGTAGAAGATTGCACAGAAATGCTTGTTTTCTCCCACAGTGTGGAGAAGACTACAGTAATTTTGTTGTTTTTCAAGCAAAGATGAAATAGGTAAAAAACAAATCGAAGAAATGTTCCTATTTGTTGCTCTGTCTGTTGGTAAAGTTCTCGAGATTTCTTTAAAATGACGAGACAATGTTTCCCTAATTTAGAGGACTATCCAGAGCAATTCCCAGCACAAAAAAAGCTATTTTATTCCTAACTGCTGGTTTCTTTTTACTTCATGATAGATTACAGCAAAACGCTCCATGTTTTCAGGACCTGCAGTTCTAGTTTCAACTAAAAGTATCTACTTTTCCTATTCTGGATGGGAGGGTGAATATAGGGCATTTATGTTAGAACTGTGAGGAAAGGTTGGACAGAACCTAAGTCCAAATAAAATATACATGATGTACATTAAGGCTTGCAGCTGGGGAAGATAGGTAATACATGCATGAGTCATTGGGTTGTGAAACCAGAGCAGGAAGGTTGCATCATACATCTAGCAAAGTTTGCTAGAGTTACATCAGCAACGTCTTTATATAAGGGGGTGTGTTCTAGCCAGCTGTGCCCCCTTGATGTCTGAAGGAGTGGCCAGAGGCTATCTTTGCATGCTGTTGAATGCTGAAACTCCACTGGAGCCTTGTATATACTGTATGTATTGTAACTCAAGAGTAAAGGCCTCCTGTTGGAAGATAACATTGCGTGGGAGTATTTTCCCTGGCTTCAGAGCATTTGCTGCTGATGTTTATACTCTGCTGGGCATGCTTCCAAGCTGTGTGAGTAAACTCTGCTATATGGTGATTTTTCAAACACTTGACTCTGGTAAGCTGTTTTGCCAGAGCTCAGTGCTGGAGGGAAGTGCTACTGAGGCTTTTGTGTAGCACCCATCATTCACCATCCCTCTGACAAGAACATCATGGGTCAGGAGTCAGCTTCTCAAGGTGAACAGAAGCCTCAAAGGAAGACAAGCAAATATAAGCACACTGGGAACTAGTCAGGTCATGAGGACAGCGGGCTGGGATGAGAGCCAGCTGGCTCCAGCCTTTTTAAGGAAGACAGAGGGTGGTGGTCCAATGCCAGAAGCAACTTATGTGTTTGCCAGCCCTTGCCTTTGTGTGTTACAGATTTGCTGCTTTGCTGTCTGCCTGGATTCTTTAACTCTTAGACTATTCGACCTTGCTGTTTGCTGGATTCCTGAACTCCAGGACTGACTTTTTGACTATGCTTCTGCTTAATCTTAAACAGGCAAGCTCTGCTGAACTGTTAAGCTACCTCAGTTTATCTGCTGAAACAGCCTTCTGCTAGCTCTGCACTCCATTGCCTTTGGGAACAGGCAGCCAGCGGCTATGACATAGAACAATAAGATTTTCAGAACACTACACCTTTAAAAAAGTAGGCATGCTTATCCAGGTCTCCAGAGCCAGTAGTGAGCAAAGACTCAGAAGAGATTTCTCATTGACCAATTGTCTACAGCATTATGAAGTCCTAATGTTTATTGGCCAAACTGCCTACCCAACCTCTGCAGTATTTCCTTTTCCTCCACACTACCTGGAGAAGTCTGTGTGGATTAAAAATGCTCTTCCAGAGGTGAGAAATGAGGCTTTTTGGACTCAGCTGAGATTGTAAAAATAGTTTGGACAGGCCCTTAGTTGCAGATTTACATACCATGCATCCACCATATATCTGGGAGTTCCATTCCAGAAATCCTCTTGGAAAACAAAAAATGCTCTATTCCATTATCATTATTACCCACATAGCAGAGGTGTACACCTGACATGTCCATTGACAATAACTGGACATGGGGCTTCACATGACCTTGCATTCATGTATACAGATCATGCCAGCAGAGGGCACACTGTACTTACTCTACAATAGAAAAATCTATACAAATTTGGAAGGAAATTATTTATTCTGGAGTTGGTTTTGTTTTTTAAAAATTTTATTGCAATTTCCCAGGCAGACTTTTAATTTGCTGTACTAGCTAGGGTATTCAGGGCATTGAAGCTTTAAAAAGTAGCTTTTCAAGCTCTACTTCGGACATCTTTGTTCCAAGTTGCAAAATGTACCTGATTAACTAAAAAAAAAGTCAAAACTTTTTCAGAAAAAAGAACAAGACAGCAGAATTAAGAAACCGAGTTGTGAACGGGTACCTGCTTTCCAAACAGCCTGCAGCTAAGCCCTGTATCCGTATAAGCTGTCAGTTCCGGGCAGGTGTTCTACTGATTTTGTTCTGTTTCTGTCTTGAGTGCTACTCTTACATACTCTTTGAGGGCCTGAACTTGGAGTGTGTTTGACTATGCTTACCTCCTCCCTTGGATCCTTTGTGCTTTAATGTGGACTGACATGAACTTAGATTCTTACATTACCATTGCTTACATTGCCTCCAAACCAGTGTTGTGTAGTAGCTTGAGCATCAGACTACGACTGAAGACCAGGGTTCAAAGCCTTGCTCAGCCATGGAAACATACTGGGTTGGGTAAGTCACACTCTCTCAGCCTCAGAGGAAGGCTTCTCTGAACAGATCTTGCCAAGAAAACCCATGATAGCTTGTCTTAGTGCTGCCATAAGTCAGAAATGACTTGAAGACACACAACGATAAACATTCTCTCTTTCACTCTCTCTCTCTCTTTCTGCTTGATCCTTGTTCACTGAGGCTGTGGACTCTCTGTGCCTTGCTCCTAAAGCCTGCTCTGCTTGGAGCAGGATATTTTTTCTGTTAAGTTTGCTTCTTTCTTCTCAAATTCCAAAATCTCTCTTTGGAGTTTCACCAAATTCTAAAATCTCAAACTTCAGATTTGCAGAAGAGATCCTCCTTCGCCTCCTTGCATATTTCTATTGTCAATCCCACCAAAACAAAACCCAAAACAAAACAAAAATTGCAAGCATGCCATCTCTGCATAGGTCAAACTGTGAACATCTCAACCAGCGCTAAACATAGGCATCAGCTCTGCCATCTGAATGCACACTTTGATTTAAAGGTTATAGAGCTAGGCTGGATTTTAGAGGTCTATGTCCAAGTTCCCCTGGAATCATAAAACTTACTGGATGACTTGGGGCAGTGTCTCTTTCTCATCCTGACCTGCCTCAAGGAACTCTTGTGCAGATAAAATAGATAACAGCCAGGTATGCTACCTTGATCTCACTGGAAGAAAGGTAGAATAAATATTTAGATACCTAGAAAATTAAACTAGACCAGGCACTCATAAGCCAGAGTAACGTTTTTTCTCAATTAAAGGCTTGAGAGAGAAAAATGAGTACAGTGGGAGTTTGAGATGCAATACATTCCAAAATGAATTGCTCCCAGTAAGGACACTTCTCATGCACCTATTGGTTTTATGTACAATTGTCTCTTTCAACAATATTGCTAATCTCCAAAAGAGTGCAGCTACTCCACTTCCTCAGAGTGTCCTGTTACGTGCCTTTAGCTCAGATAGTTAAAAACAAGCAACAATCCAATGAAAGGCTTCCGTGGCTGATTTAAAGAAGGTAGCACATGGTAGCTTACTCTAGATGTGACTTGTGAAGATCCACATACATTCCAACTGAAAAGGAGAGGAAGGAAACTATTTTGAGGCCACCAACTCATTCAAACTGCCCTCTGCCTGTGTTCTATCACCCAAATAGCAAATGGTAAAACACCTGCATCATGCCATCTGCCCAACAAGCTTATCTGCATATAAAAATGAATGCTCTTCCTTCACATGGCACAAATCGCTCATGTAATTCATATCACTCACATGCAACCATGTTTCAGCAACAAGGGCAATCAAGTGATAGGCTTCCAAGTTTCACCAGCTGCCACATGGGTTCTCAGATAGGGGCTGAGGAGTCAAGGCAACAAGGGACTAAGATAAATATATGGGTATCCCAGCAGAATATTCCATCACCATTCACATTCTTGCACTTTTGCAAGTCAAAAATGTCTGGCAACCATTTTAAAGCAATAATAAATTAATTTTCAATTCCTTTTTTTTTAATCTAGTATTCTAAGCAGACAAGAGAAAGTGCAGACTGGTGTTAATGTTCAAAGCAACGCTTCCATGTGGGTGACAGTACCAAAGAGAGAGACAAAAATGCAGGCTTGAATAATATTTAGTCCAGTAATTACTAGCCACAGACATTCAACAGCATGCAGCAAGTCTTCTAGATCTCCGAAAAAGCAACAAAAGGCAATACTGCCAAACTGAAATGGTGAATAAAACAGTTCAACAGTAATCAGCATTTCAGGAAATTTATTTATCTGATAGATAATGTTGTGTTAAAAGATCAGCTTCATTTCATTTAGGATCATCTGCCTGGATGATCCTAAATGAAATGAAATGTCTGGAAAGTAGGGGCAATAATTAAACATTCTTATTATCTGATAAGAAAGCAACAATTGCCTGCAAAAAGTGAATATATTATACTGTGCTGTCCATACTCCTGCTTGGACCTTAAAATTTTTGTAAATATTGGAGTGTTTGATTAATTATTTTTTTTAAATCCTTTAGACCTCCAAGTTCCAACAGTGCTCCCATATACACTCTAGGATAGTGATCCTCAGCATTCAGGCTTCCAAATTCTTTGAATTCAATTCCCAGAAGCCTCAGCCAGCATGACCAATAGTCAAGGATATTTGGAAATGAAGTTTAAAAGAAACGGAGAGGGAAAGATTGGGAATCATTGCTCTAAAGAGCCATTCAGGTATCAAAATCAGGCACTTCATTCTTTAAACGTAAAAGCTACTCAAACATGGCCTCTAGAAAACAAGAATGGGGCTATTAAGTGCTTCAAGTAAGGAACAGCATTACCATTCTTCACTGAAGCCAATCGTACTCCAGTTACCTGTTTGAGCCTTGAAAAGTTTCTTCTCCATCCCAATACACGCATATGCTGAGATCTCCCAAAACTACAGTCAGCCAGAGGGCGTCACTCCTGTGGCAACACTCTCATGGACTCCCACTTAGGCTTGCATGACACGCCTGTCTCGACACCACAATAATCACTCAGCCCTAGGATTTCCCATTTTGTCCCACAACCAGCCAGCCATGGCTACTGTATGATCACAGGGATGAGCACAAATATATGAGCGGTCAGACATAGATAGAATCACACCTACTGATTAACTTTGATTTATTTGCAATTGGGAAGACAAGGTAATTTTAGGTTACCTAAGGATACAAAGGTTAATGTTGAGGATTCAGGTCAGAGAACTCTAGGTTCAAGTTCCCATTCACCATAAATTACATTTGGTAACCACAGAACATTCACACAGCTATTGCAATCTACTTTGTTGAGGATAAAATATAAAAAACCTTATGACCTGCTACCCAGCTCCTTGAAAGAAGCATGGAATATAATGTTTGGGAGGAAAATTAAATTAAGTATTGTATTTCCCTGTATCTAGATTTACTGTATTTCTCATTTACTTTATGTAAATTGCAATGGGAAAATCAAAAATGAAAATATTTGTCTTATCTGTCAAAACACAAATAAGTCAGCTTGTGGTAGTGGTTTCAGTGTTGGATTAGGACTCTGAGAGTCTTAATCCCCATTCAGCTATGGAAACCCAGTAGGGAACTCTGGGCAAGTCAAGTCACACTCTCTCAAGGAAGGGGATGGCAAACCTCCTTTGAAGAAATCTTGCCAAGAAAAACCTAGCATAGGGTCACTATAAGTCACAGGACATTCCTACCCTACACGTTATAGTGCTATTCTTCCACTTTCAACCTCCTGTGGAATCCTGGGTTTGTAGTTTACTGAGGCCCAAGAGCTCTCTGGCTGAGGATTCTAAAGGCCCTCCCTAAAGGGCAAACCCCCTAGGATTCCATAGGAGGTTGAAAGTGGAATAATAGCACTATAACAGTGTAGTGCAGAAATGGTCAGTGTCAATTTGAAGGCACATAACAATCAATTCATCATCATGCAACCTCAGCCTCTAAAATATAGCATCACTTCCACTTACTGATCAGAACTTTTGTAATTCCACAACATGTTGATTAGATGAAGTAATAAATTCTGTTAAATATAAACCATCTGGTTCAAACAGTTCAATTCATTCCAAACATTTGGATACACACTCATGTATCCTATTTCCATTTCTTAGAATTTTTAACGGCAGTTTTCAAGCCAGTAGTGAAAGTCAAGAATCTAACAAAGTCAAAGGGTGTCATTAAACTAAACGAATGTTGATCATGGTAGGCTTTGGGTATAACTGGAAGATAGATCTGCAAGCTGTGTGTATGTATGTAAGTTCTTTGTCCAGAGATGTCCTCAACTCAAAGAGAAATTACGACCTTCCCACAAACATCTTCAGATGATTCCTTGCTCCAAGAATTTCATTTTATTGTGATATCTACATGCAACCTTCTTTTTTTTAGCAGTGGTGCTTCTCTTAATGGAATTTCTGACATTAGAAAGTCAAAAAAGCCAACTTCCTCTTTACTTTTTGAAGACTAGCCAATATTGTTCCAAAAGTGAAGTAGATTGCTAAATAAAGACTGTGTTACTGATGTCAGATACACTGTTTGGCTTCTATTACTTTTAATGCTGATGGATTTTTAATGCCTTTGTTTATAGACTTTGCTTTATCGTTTTTTGTTGTTGGTGTGAGTATGAACCACCTTGCTGGGTGGGAAGAGCCATCTTACAGAACAGTATTTTTTTACCACAGAAATGAACATGACCAACCCATTTTAAATGAACATGAGGATACAATGTATCTTTTACTGACTGCATAACTAACTTATGTACTCCACTAGGGAAAAAGAAGTAGATTATACTAATTTATTAACCACATCTTGTGGCAGTGAAAGAGTAGGATTATTAGCTCTAATTACTCTGGTGATTAGCCCTGATGGCTAAATGAAATCCATGGATTCATACACACTACATGAGCTCAGAAAGTCTACTTTTCTGGATTACAAATCATTCTGGGAATTGCATTCCAAAAAGTAACTTTTCCAAGCTCTGGCAGTATATCCCTCAATATCAGCTACTGTGTAGCTAACAAAGGGGAAAGGGTTTGTTCCTGTGCCCTGCAGGCGGACTTCAGGAAACATTTGCTTAGTAACAGTAAATTAGAAACAGGTTAGATCTACACAAGATGGATCTTTACTCTGATCCACAGGACTTTTATTATGTTGGCTACTGTCCAAACTCTCATTGTCTGAACTATCCTACCAACTATATTGCTTTCAGGAATTCTGTTTTGTTTGTTGACATTCAGCTGAATTTCCAAGCAAATTAAGAAAGTGTAAATTCAGAATTTCATTTCTACTAATACTCCTATCACAATGAATTCGGTTTCATTAGCAGAGTTTTATTTGCTAAGTGGTTAAGAATATTTGGTTTGACTTTCCAGATTTTTAATTGAATTTAATTAAATAGAACAAATGGTATAACATCCAATATCACGAAGCACGAATCAGCCATATTCTCATGACTAAAACTGTTGATAAATTCCAAGAAGGGAGCATTTTGTTTCTAAATTGGAATATGAAAGGGGCTTCTCCACCACAGGCATTAGTGCAAGGGCCAGTTTGGGCAAAGCATATACCCATTTTAACAAGTATGAGAGAGTGGTTATTATTTTCATTAGGACCACCAAAGTGTTACTCTAGTGTTAATTAGTTCTATTAAAGCAGGGCTTCCCAAACTGTGTGCTGCAACAAGTTAGTGTGCTACCTAAAGTGTGAAGGTGTGTTGTCTACAATCTTGGAAATGTATGTTATTATTTATAAATCATATATGTTTAAAAATATATGAAAGGTTTTCATGAGATATGTTGTGTCCCCATACATTTTGTTATTACAATTCATCTATGTGTCTGTATCTCTTATAAAGGGTTAACTTATCCTCCAGTTTGCTAGTAAAATTGAAATTACCAGTGTCGCAAAATGATGCATGTCTCTAAAAAGTGTGTCACCAACCTGAAAAGTTTGGAAAGCTCTGTATTAAAGCGTTATTAGTGGTCCTAAGAAAAGCTATTACCCATCACTCATTTTTGTTCTTCGTCTCCCTTATGAACCATACATTTTATTTTTTAATCCATGACTTAATGCATCATATTTAATGATTCATTAGAAAAGACAATAACTTGGCAAATTTGAAGGCTCTGGGAAAAGAGGGAGACTGCACTACAGGTGGATAAGATCAATCAAGGAAGTCATGGCCCTGAACCTTGCAAGACCTGAGCAGGGCTGCTGCTGATGGGGATTCATTAGAGGACTCTCATTTACAAGGGTGCCATAAACTGACGCCAACGGAAAGGCAATTAACAGTAGCAACAGTTTATGTTATACTGTAATTCAATAATCTGGGAATGCACTTCAGGCCTACATTCTTGTTCTTCCCCTTGTAGGCCATCTTTGTTGCTTGAGTCTTGGTCTCTCTCACCTACAGTTTCCCATTAGGTCTGGAATGGATAGCTGTGGTTTGATATCAGCTTACAAAGCAGGATCACACTGAAGTTTCAAGTCTTAATTAATTAAATTAAGCCACTGTTCCCCAGAATAAAGGGAGCTGTGGTTCAAAGACTCTAATACTTTACCACTGAATTTAGCACTTTACTGCTGAATGAGGACATGGAGGGAGGTTAGAAAGAGGAGCATGTGACTATCATCTTTGTTTATGCCTTAATAATGATTTACCTCAACTGATTCACCGTGATTTATACCCATTTGAATGCTGAGTTTAATGATTAACCCCCTCCCCCTGAAAAAAAGCCTTTTCACAAAGATGGGAAAGATCTATTGATGAAGATACTGGAGGACGTCGCTTGAGACTAATTCCCAGTCCATGGTGGTTGTCGTACCTTCTGAAACTGTAAACATTTTATAGAAATTGTGCTACAGCTTTTATAGCCTTGGGAACAGATGATACACTTTGCATTTAAATTCTATGTGTCATTTGCTGCACCCATTCTCATGTTAATTTTCAATAATTGTAGTCAAAATGCAATGGGGAGTTTGATAAATAAACTGTTAATACATTTTTGTTACGACTGTGTTGCTACTGTATGATACGGTCCTCCTTCTGGCTGGTACTCCCATCTTCCTTTGATCTCACTAGGTCATATTAGCCCAATATATCATTCATAGCCAACAGACGGGTATTAATATAAGGAGATTTCCTACACAGAGATGAAAGCAGCCTAGTAATTGAACCAGGAGTGCACCTCTTCCACTTGCATTCTCAGGAGGGTTGTACAATACAGCCAGTAGTTTCTGATTAATCAGTTCACTAATCATGCACAGATTGGAAGTCATGAATCTGAAAAAAGTGCAGCTGTTGTAGGTCTTAATTTACCTCAGACCAAGTATAATCGCCCCCTATTTTGTGTGTGTGTGTGTGCGCGCGCGTGTGTGCGCGTGTGTGTATACTATATATATATATATATATATATTCAGGTGTTACATATAGGCTTCAATGATTGCACTAGATGAAATTAAGAGTTTGCTACTTTTTTCGGAAAAAAATGTGTGCATCTGTAAGAACTGAAGTTAGACAGTAATGTGAGTTTCTCCTGCAAGCTCCCGTGCCAGGGAAGAACAATAACAAAGAGAAGAGAAAGACAGCTACATAAAAACTCCCAACCACCTTTCCTCTCACTAGCTATACCCCCCACAACTCACTTTACCAAGGGGACTTCCTCAGTCAATAGACAGGAGGAGTATGGTGATTGATGTATTAATCTATATTTTATTAATTTTTTTTCTATGTCTCCTGCCTCTACCATACATAACAGCTCCCAGATGACAACTGTATGTACTAACAAAACACCAATACATATGAGTAAGAAAATTGGGACACAATCCACTGTACTCACAACTTGGGGGGGGATGGATCACAAATAAATAATTGTATGTGTGTATGTTCCTTCAAATCACCTGTTGGCTTATGGCAACTCTATGAATTTCATAGAGTTTTCTTAGGCAATGAATACTCAGAGGTGGTTTTTCCAGTTCCTTCCTCTGAAATATAGCCTACAGCACCTGGTATTCATGGACCGTCTCTCCTCCAAGTACTAACCAGGAGCAGCCCAACTAAGCTTCCAAGTTCAGACAGGATCTGGTGCCTTTAGGGTATTTAATTACTTTTCCCACTAACAAAGGAATTGCAATTTATGTTTATGAGTTGCAACATCATGCTTTTTTCTGATGTTTTTAAAACCTTAATTAGCTGATTTAACTACTAAGAAGAGAGTCAGGGTAGTATAGTGGTTTGATTATCAGACTATAACCCTGGAGGACCGGGGGTCAATTCCCCCAGTCAGCCATGGAAACTCACAGACTGACCTTGCATGTGTCACACTCTCAGCCCCAGAAAACCCCACGACAGGTTTACCTTGATGTTGTTGTGTGCCTTCAAGTTATTTCTGACTTACGGTGATCCTAAGGGGAAGCTGGCATGTTTTTTTCTGCAGCTGAGAATGTGCAGCACATTCAAGATCACTCTGTGGGTTTCCATGGCCAAGCAGGTATCGAACCCTGGCCTCCAGGTTACAGACCAGTGGTCAAACCACTGTACCACACTAAGGTTGTTGTAAGTTGGAAACAACATGAAGGCAAACAACAACAGCTGTTAGAGCTCCTATGACCAGGAATTCCTTCTGTCCTAAGAGATCTGTAATCACGTTCAAACAAACACTATCTGGGAGAGGTTCAGCACCTTGGACAGCTCTTTAAAATTCACACTAAAACCCGCAACAGATTCACTGTCCCACTGACATAGGACCCACCAATTGCCACTGCATTAGTGGATGAGAATTACTCACAATATGTACCTACAAATGTTAGCCTTTCCTTTCCCAAATCCCCCCCCTTCTTTCTGTTAGTCATCATACAGAGCACATAGGAATCATACTTTAGAACAAATTGTGCAAAATTCTCTGTTTCACAGCAGTTATGAACCCAAGAAAGGTTAGTTAGCCACCACTTAAATCTTGCTATATGTAGAGACAGGGGGCTAGAAGAGAGCCCAACCTCTAAGATACAGCTACTGCTTCAGAACTAATGAGAAAGCATTTGCAGAATGCTTGCAGAACGCTAGTTTTTGAAAATGGTTTCCATAAAAAGCAACTGGCATTAGCAAGTTACCATAATGAGATTACTTAAAAGAGATATGTATGCTGAACATACATCTGAGTCTAGATATAGTGCTGAATCTTGATCAGTGAGAAAGAATGCTCCATGTCTTGTCTAGCCTCAATTATGTTTTTTTCCCTGTTATTCAAAAAAAAAAAGAAAAAGAAAGCCCACATTATGTCTTCATCTCAGAGGCTGCCAGTGTGCTATCTGGATGGGTCCCTGGGTGTTCATTAGAGTTCTTTAACTTCCTCAAGAATTAGGAAGATCTATACTGAAAGGGACACTGGGCTGCAAGATACATTTCCTTTGGCGGTAGCAACTACATAATAGTGTGATCCATGGTTACCTAACAACGCTTCAAAATAATCTTTTGTTCACCTGATATAGCTGATCATGCCACAGCTGGAGTATTTCACTCAGTCTGGGGCACGGCTTTTGGAGATAATAAGCAAAATCTGAGGACAGCTGAATTATTTGAATTCAAGAGGCCTTGAAATCCAGACATGTGACACAGAACAGAAGCCCCAGAAAAAGGATAAAGTTAAAGAAGAGGCATGATGTATTTCAGCAGATTTATGCAGGTAGTGAAATAATTATCTCATCAACCACAGATTTAAGGAAAAGTAGCTATCACCCAAGGGAAGGCTGAGGAGGTTGTCACAAGGGGTTTACACCTGGACCTCATCTGGATTCACATCAGGTTGCTCCCCCTTGCCCGTTTCCAAGCTAACGCAACTTAAATAGGTTAGGTCAAATGAAGTAATCCTTACTTAACCAAATATTTTGTGTCTGGTCTCGTAACTTCAGGTTGATCGTCCAAAGGATATGAAGAAATCTCTGGCACACAAATGTTTGAAAAGTTCTTCAGAAAATAGAAGTTCAGAATTCTTAATGAAGTAATTTTGTGGGCTTGTTAAAGTCTTTCTCAAGATGACCTTTACAAGCCCACAAATTATTTATCCCTGTCAGGTTAAAACACATGTGGGAGAAGAATGGCCGGTTTGATTCTTATTATAACATATGCAGTGAATCCTCCAATACTTTTTACAGAGAGGAATTCAGACTTTACAGCAACAAAAACCAAGCGGGAGACCCTGTCTCCCACTGAGTATGTACAAGGATAGGTTCCCAACCAGTATTCTTGATTTTACCCTAACAAGATTCTTTTATCAACTCCCATGGAAGCTAATGGCTTAAACAGTTCAAATGGGGATGAGTAAATGGACTGCTAGGTCAGAATTAGAAGGACTCTTTGTGGTGAGAAGAGAAGGTCTTTATCAAGCCCCTTTTCCCCCTGAATGAATACCCTTCAGAAAAGAAAAGTGGAGAATAAAAGATAGCCATGTAGAAGGCAATTCTGCTGTGTTTCAGATGCCAGGAGGTCCAAGGATCTCCATAACTAAGGATGCATAGTTATGCCTCTCATACTACTGTTTAAAAAGAATAGCAGTCTTTCTGTTTTTGTGCATTCACAGAAAAGCTGAGGAGGCAAAAGGGGGGAAGGAGGGCAGGAATGGGAAAGGCAGAGACAGAAAGAGAGGAGAACAGAGAGACTGTAGAGAGTTGGGGAGGTATCTAGTATTTCTTGACAACTTTCCCTCTTTTTTAAAAAATATTATTCAGAGAGTATTCTAATCTTTAAGAGACATAGGTAAGTCAAGGTTTTTGTACCAGAAAATTTAAGTTTTGCATCAGCCTTCCTACTCACTTGAGAAAGGGTTCAGACCTCTTCCTAAAGAACAAAACAGAATAAATCTTCCTGAAAATCAACTAGGTAGAGAGGTAGGAATCCAATGGCAATTTGCATTTTGATTGTAGGTGGACAATTGCTTAGAGCTACTCAATCTATTGGTGTGTGTGTGTATGTGCCTTCGACATCTGTTGACTTATGGCAACCCCATTGATTTCATAGGGTTTTCTTAGGCAAGAAATACTCAGAGGTGGTTTGGCTGATTCCCTTCTCTGAAATACAGCCTACAGCACCCTGTATTCACTGGTGGTCTCCCACTCAAGTACTCACCAGGGCTGACCATGTTTAGCTTCAAGATCACACAGGACCTGTTGCATTTAGGGGTAGTCTGATTTAAAATAAACCTACTGGATTAGTGGGATTTACATAAGGATTGTCTCACTATTCAATAGCTGATTCAAAGATTCTACTCTATTTGGGTCTAAGAACAGGATGCAGACCAGTATTTAACTCTTCAGGATTCAAATCTTTGTTATTTCACATAGGGTTTACTTTCCAAAAAAAACAGTACAAGAGCGCAGGATATGTAAATTACATTAATTCCACAACTAAATTTGATTTTGGATCAAGCTTAATAGGAACAACAATGTCACTCCTTTCTATTAAAAGCTCTGCAGAGTGTCTAGATGTATATTAGCTAGGGAAATCATATGAGTAAAACAGGTAAAACAAGAAAGTGACTTAAATTCCCTACACAAATGCTAAGTATTGTTTTGCTATTAATAATGTATTTATTACTAATAGTTATTATGACTGTTTGGGGCCAGAGACATTAGAGGACTTCTTTGGTGTCTTGAAGCAACATCATCTCCTCGATCTTGACCAATATTAATTAACACCTGACCAGTATTAATAACTAGGACAGAAGAAACTTCTGACCAGTGTGGAAGTAATATCAAACCATGGTTTACTGTAGGGGAAAGCCAACAGGACCCTCTCTGTAGCCTTGATGTGAGTGTGCTGCCCATTGAAATATCTTTCCCACCACCACAATCACTCAGGGCATTCAGGAGTACACCAATGTGGGCTGAGAAACCATCCAGATTATTTTTTGACACCACAAGGAGCTGTGAGGGAGGAAGGGAAGACAATCCCCACACTTATCTCAAATACTGTATTTAGACCAAGTTTACCTTTTCTATGAGAGCCTTGGCAAAGAACATTCTGCTCACACTGAAGATACATTCAGCATGTATAGATCAGTTCCAGAATAACATCTTCAAGCAGTGTGCAGTATGGTGAAGAAAATCTCTGAAATCTTTTCTTAAAAATAACATGTTTTTGTATGTGCCTTCAAGTTCCCTGTCAACTTACGATGACCCCATGAATTTCATAGGGTTTTCTTAGGTAAGAAATACTCAGAGCTGTTTTGCCAGTTCTTTCCTCTGAAATATAGTCTACAGCACCTGGAATTCATTGGCAGTGTCCCATCTAAGTACTAACAGAGTTGGCCCTACTTAGTTTCCAATACCAGATGAGATCCAGTGCCTTCAAGGTATTTAAGCTTACTACAAAAATAACATACCACCCATAAAATTATATATCAGGATTAAGTAACACTTTTCAAAGAATTACATCTGGATAATACATTCTAGACAGCCAGTCTAGTGTAGTAGTTTGAGGGTTGGATAACAACCCTGGAGACAACAGTTCTATTCCTTGATTAGCCATCAAAACCCACCGGATGACCGTGGACCCATCACACACTCAGCCCCAGAAAACCCTGTGACAGGTTTACCTTAGGGGCACGGTAAGTCAGAAACGACTTGAAGGCACACAAAAAAACAATACATTCTGGGGTGCTGCAAAATGCCTTCATTCTCAATTACAGCAGCTAGTCTGCGTTCCCCATCTGAAGACAGCCATTGCTTTGAAAATTGAGGTTCCCCCCACCCCCATTGACACATTACCATCTAGGGAAATTAATCAGCTTGAAGCAGTCACTACAGAAGACTTCCTCTGCTAAAAAGGAAAAAAAAAGTCTGATTTCACCCCTTAACCCCATGGCAACAAGGCAGACTGAATATCATTGGCACACACAGCACCTACTGAGCATTTGATAAATCCTTGAGAAGCATTCTGAAAATACAAGTAAGAAAGGCCAGTGGTATTTTAATTCTACATCAGTTAGAAACTATACAGAACATCAATAAAAACTGGATTAATCTAAAAATTGGTACACTTGGGAAGAGGAGTAAGGTGCAAAAATCAAACAGCATTTAAAACAGACTGAATTATGCTAATGTCTGCGCAACTGTTTCAGCTATATGCACATAATGTATTAAAATATACATAAGGTGAGAAGGTCTGTGCTCTCAAAATAGCTTGCCTGGACAAGATGAATGAAACTAGGCACAATCCTGCCTGATGTAAGCACAAAGGATCAATGAATTTCAACAGGAGGATTAACACAATTTAAAGAACTATTCAGATTCCATATCCTTGCTTTATTCTGCACTCTCATCAATGTTGTAACAATGACCTTCCTTTAGAATTAACAGCTGCTTGACAGGCCCAGAAGGCAGCTACTTCAAATGTTTGTGAAGCCTACTTCAGAATGGATATGGCCTTGGTGTTTTTGTATCAAACTACGACATTTCTTCATGAAGAGACAATCTGTAAATTAAATAAATGTCTAATCCATTAGTGTATGCTTGGAAATAAGTCTTATGAAGTTCAATGGACCTTGCTTCCTACAAAAAGAAGCAAAGGCTTACAGCATTAAGGCTACTCTTTGAGTGGCACTTTAGCTGACCTACACATCAGGGCAAGCAAACTAATCATTATAAAACTAGGTACGACCTGTAGAACTTGTCTATTTTATGCTTTCCTATATGTCTCTTTCTGAACTAGACTGACAGAAAGATGTAGAGGTCGAGAACATCAAGAATCAGGGAAGTCAGGGAAACATGGGTAACTCTGGTATTTAACTGGTTCAATCTGCAGTACTAGGTCTTAAGAAAAAACATCATGAGGCTATCAGAGCTTTCCAAACTTTTCATGTTGGTGACATGCTTTTCAGACATGCATAATTTCACAACACAGTAATTCAGCTTTACTAGCAAACTAACCCCTTGTAAGAGGTACGGACATACACATAAATTGGATTAACAAACTGTATGGAGACACAACATATCTCATGAAAACCTTTCCCATATTTTTAAAAATACATGATTTACAAATATTAACATGCCTTTCCAAGACTGTAGGCGACACACCTACGTACTTCAGATGACACACTATGTCGCGGCACATCGTTTGGAAAGCCCTGAGCTAGAGCATGGACAATTTAGGACTCTTGGGTTAATTTTAAGCAAGACTAGAAGTGGCTAAAGCTAAGTAGTAAATCTTCTGATCAGCTTCTTCTAGGTGTCATAACGACCATCACTAACATCTCATATTCAGTGTCACGCCCAAAAATATAGCAGAGATTGCTCCCACAGCTTTGGAAGTATGCCCAGCAGAAGAGAATACCGTAGCAGCAATGCACTGTAGCCAGGAAAAACTCACCCATGCCAATTGTTTTCTTTCATCAAGGAAGCAATTTATTCTTGAGTTACAATGTGTACATATTTACAAGAATCTCCAGAAGGCGTTCCAGCATCCCTCTGCTTGCTCTTTCTGACAGAGCCTCTAGCAGACACATCAGGCACCATGTACAACTTGTTGGCTAGCTCTCAGCTACATTTATACTCACACTAGCTGATGCAATCCTGCCAACTTTTGCATTCTCCCCATACCTGATGCAACCTTCTCCCCTGGTTGCTCATCAGCATGATTCAGCTGAAGTCACATGGCTCTCCACAGGTGCACTTAACAACCCACATCACAAAGTATTTTCTACAGGTTTGGTCCAACCTTTTCTTGACATTCAGAAGTTTGGCCCACTATTAAGGTTTCAGTAACAACAATCCTTAGAAATAACAGCTGGAATTCACTAAAGCAGTTACAAATATATAACCATCTTAGTTACATAGCTACATAGTGTCTCCCAGTCTGACCACTCCAATCCTCACTTATCAGGCAGCAGCTGCTGTAAGCAACAGGGGTTTGTTCCCCTATCAATCAGGAAGAAGATGTTTGATGTTTCCACATATACACACAGACACAGGAACAAGAAGCAGAGTCCCTGTTGCAGGAGAGTGGAAACATCAGTCAGCTGCTTCCTGATTGACAGGGGACAGACCCCTTGTTGCTCACACGGCTGCTGCATAGTAAATGAAGACTGGGAGACTTTCACACTCCCTATGTATTCTGCAAACTAATGAATACGTTAGGGACTGTGAGTACGAACCAGTCACAAATGCATAATTCTCAGTTACACATCTGTAACTTCCTCAATGAATTCCATCAAAAATTTATCATCAAGTTTAATTTGGATATTTATTGCATCTTTCCTCAAGAACATCAAATATCTATGGAAATTCAGCGAAGTATCTCTATTGCTATTTTTTGACAAAATATCTATGTTAAGATTAGATTTGAGAAAATACATAGTTTTGTTCACATTTAAACAGATTTAACAGAGATGTGTACCTTTTTGTACATTTCTCACATTATACGCTCTTTTGAATGCATTTGTTCTATTGTATACATTTCTGTTTTTCCCTCTACCTAAGCAATTAGAAACTAAGCACCCCCAAAATATGCTTTTGTTTTTCATAATTTGATTTTTTTGATGACTTATTATTATACTATGACATATAGGTAATCTTAAATACAACCACATTCAGGTTAGGGTTTTTTTAAAAAAAAAACCCAGCACATTATCAAAGCACTTCTAAATTTTTTATCCAAAGGGAGTTTTATCTCTTAAAACATGGATATAAATAATTTCATATGGATGAGAAAAACATTAAATAGATACCCAACATTTGTAGGTGTTTTGATAAAATTTTAACAGCAAATCACAAATGTCAGTGATTCTTTAATATTCCTGATGAAATAGTTGAAAACAGACTTTGGTGATTCATAGTTTTCTCTTAAAGTCTGCTTGATTACTCTATTAAATTCCATTAGCACATTTAGGTCTTTTATATTTGCCTACATATTTCATTTGTGTGTAGTTTTAACTCTTACCTGGCTTTCTTCTTAACTCTTGCCAGTCCAATCTGATTTGTGCAATGGAACCTTTCAAAATTACAAGCATGGGAATAACCAAGACTTGCTTGTCAGAATTATGAAGACTTTCAATTTGTAACAAATAATGAGCAGAGTGAAGGGATTAATTTCTGGTTTCAGTTTGCCCCCCAGCAGCACTGCTACATTTCTTGTTTCTGGTCCCAAGGGGATAGGAAGTTCGAGAAGGTTAAAAGAACAAAGAATAGAGACAGTAAGGATATGGATCTCCAGATGTTGTTGAACTGCAACTCCCAGCACTTCTCATCATTGGCTATGTTGGCTGTGGCTGCTGGGAATTGCAGATCAACAACAATCAGGTAGGGTATATACAGTTCCCAATTTCTGATTCGGTAGAACCTATCGTCATGCTCAGCTTTCTTCATCCAATTCCATTAATGAAGCTGTTGAAGATAATGTGGCTCTACATATATTTTTAGAGGTGCATTTACACTGAAAATAGCATCTCTGGAAACTACTCAAGAGCCATCACTATTTTTAACTAGGCACAAATCTTCTGTAGTTTTATGTCCTCGCACACCCAAGATTACAGAAGTCTTAAAATGAAGCATGCTGAAAAAGTATGAGTGAATGATTTTTCCTGTCTTTGAAGGCTTTGCGCTGAGCACTTTCCCAACAGCTTCAAGCATTCTTCATTTGCTCTGAAGCTGAAAGTGGTAAAACATTTAGAGCCTTATTTTAGCTCAAAGCTGCACAGCAAATTATTTGACCATTGTCCCGACTTTAAAGCACAAAACCAGCTATAGTCAGCCAGGCAATGACTATTACAGTGGGGGGTCCACTTGGGGAACTTGAGGAGGAAGGGGGGGATTAAGGTCATTTCCGCACTATAGTGCTATTATTCCACTTTCAACAGTCTAGTGCAGAAATGGCCTAAGGTAATGGTGTAAATTTTAATTTTTATTCTTTTTTTTAATGCATACTATACTTTTCTGCCAAAACAGTAAAGAAGCAAACATCACTTTAATTCATGTTCATCTGCTTTCAGTCAAATTTGTTCCCACAAAGATGATGCTGGCTGAAAACAATTAGGTTGCTTTTGTGAAAACAAACATTTCTAATTGTTTGTGCTAAAAACAACTACTACTACAAAAACTAGATTCTAAGTAGTTTGGTGAGTTCATGATTTTTATCTTAGTTTGCTTCATTTTCAGTCTTATACTTACTTTTCTACTAGTTTGTTGTTGTTTTTGAGCTATGAAGAAAAAATGTATGCTCATTGATAAAAATTATCCAGTATAAAACACTTTAGCATCTTTCTAATCTTGTGAATTGCATGTCTATAAACAAAAACCTTCCCAAATCACATTATACCACAATAACGTCTTCTGATGTCTCTCCCCAAATGGTCTTTTTACTAGGGTTAATCCCCACCTTACCCTACTGCTACCATTAAATAAGTTTTTCTTAAACACAAGTGCCAGAAGATGACCTTATGTGATCATAATGGGTGGATATGGCAGAAGCTGTGATGTCATAGTTACTATCCAATCAAGTGACTGCAGAAAAGTGTGCTGGCTGGAGAAAGAAATATTTTCAGTCCTGGCATGGAGGAGAGAGAACAATAAAGAAGGCATACTGGCTGAAAGGACACATTATCCTTACAGCCAACTGATCATAAAGATTATCAAATTAGCTGAAAAAGTGGAATAAGAGTTTACCTATCCTCAATAAAAAAGAAGTGGGATTTCTTTCCCATTTAAGTGAGATTTGGGAGTGTTTCTAAAATACCCTTCAAGAAGTAGGGATCCCATGAGCATCATTTTAATAACACCATTTTAATGTTCATTTTTTTGGTAAATTTTCCACTAATAGATAGAATCTCTACATTTCACAGAGTGTTTTGCACACCTAACCCAGGCTTTTCCCAGTATTCCTGCTTCAAAATGTACTCCCATTATAGTAGTAACAACGAAGAAGACAGAAAAAAACAATCTCTATAGAAGAAGGCCAGATAAGGAAGCACTGTATGTATTATGCTTAGCTTAGTTATTTCAACTACTCTCCAGTAACTTAACCAGTTAGACCAGTGGTTCTCAACCTGTGGATCGGGACCCCTTTGGGGGTTGAATGACCATTTCACAGGGGTCGCCGCTCCTCTATCCTGCCCCGCCCCCTTTTGAAAGAAGGTGGCCTCACAGCCAATGGGAGCACTGTTTCTGAGACCCCGTGCTGGGAGGAGGTGAGAGGAGGCGTGCTGGGCATGTGTGGGGATGTTTCCCTGTCTTTCCCTGTTGGGCGGGAGGGTGGAGGTGGCGAGAGGAGATCCCACGCTGGTAGGAGGTGAGAGGAGGCGTGCTGGGCGCGTGTGGGGACGTTTCCACGTCTTTCCCTGCCGGGTGGGGAGGGGCAGAGGTGCGTGTGGGGATGTTTCCGCATCTTTCCCTGCCAGGTAGGGGGGGCGAAGGTGCATGTGGGGACATTTCGCTGTCTCTCCCTGCTGGGCGGGAGGGTGGAGGTGGGGAGACCCAGAGGGGCTCGCGGGTATAGCTTGGTCAAGGGGCTACAGTGGGTATCGCGCCCCAATCCCGAGCCCTCAGAGGGACGAAAGAAGGAAGGAAGGGGTGCCCATGCGACGTGGGAGTGAGAGGGTCCGAGCAGCCACGCTCTCTTTAAGGAAGGGTGGGAGTGAAACAAAACGCGTCTGATTATGCCGTTGCCATCTTTCCTCTCTCCTTGTCCTTTCCTCCCTGTGCCTCGTGTAAAATATGGGCTGTTTCAGCGTTGCCTTTGGGAGTGACCGGCTTTTTGAACTGTGGAAACCTAACATTCAGAACTAGAACTACTGTCTTAATTCTGGCATTGATGGACGCTTTCTGTGCTTAAAAAAAGGGGGGAGGGTTACCAGTTTTTAGGCATTAGAAGTCTATCCAGAGCAGTGATTTAGGGCAGTGTTTCCAATCTATTCGATGTTGGAAATAACTAATTAACTAACTAACTAACTAACAAATAAATAAATAAATAAATATCGAAAATAATTTTATGGTTGGGGGTCACCACAACATAAGGAACTGTATTAAGGGGTCGCGGCATTAGGAAGGTTCAGAACCACTGAGTTAGACAATGAACTGGTACCACCTCTGACTTCCATCCTTACCAGAATAATTGCATGGAAATAATCTTTTAGAAATAACCTCATTAGATATAACGTCTAGTTGGCACAATCACTGTGTTTGCCCTATAGATTTCTTGAAAAATGCACGCGCACGCACGCACACGCACGCACACACACGCACAGCACTTTTATTTATCTGCCACCTTTTTTTCCTCTTTAAAATGGAACTTTTAACCAAAATGCATAATGTTTAACAATTTCTACATAAGTCGTTTTCGTTTATGATGGAACAGAACTAGAGGCAGAAAGCTAGGACCTAAATCTGCTAGTGCCAACTACAGTATACACACTGAGTCAGTTACTGAATTGTAAACCAACACCAATGTAAATCCCAGTGATTCAGTCTGATTTAAGCCTTATTTTTCAAACCTGGGGCTCTTTCACACCACAGAATCACAGGGTTACAATCCCACCTTAATTGCCATGACAACATCCAAGAACTGGGAATCTAGGAAGAGGGATTTAGAATCCTAAGCCAGAGATCTCCTTTGGAGCCTCTGACCGAACTCCAAACCCCAGAACTTCTCAGGGTGCAGCCATAACAGTTAAAGTGGGATCACTGTGTAGTGTGAAAGCCCCCCTGGTTTTCAAAGGTTCATCAGAGTTCTCATAATTCTGCAAATATAACTAACTAAACCAGACAGTCTCTCCTAGTGAGTGCTATGCTGCACTTTACTTTTTCTTCTATACCAAAGGTAATGCCTCAGCATGCTATGCTTGTTCCCTTGGAACTACATTCCACAGTCGTCTTCAGCCCAACTCCTCTCAAGATTCCATGCAGCATTTTCTTACTATATTATTTCATCTATTCACCAGCACGTCCTATTTAAATGTTTCAATAGGATGACACACACTACTATTTTGGATTTGTGTAGTTAACATTATTGGACAAATTTAATAAGCAGCACATTAAATGAAAAAGTGAAAAAGGAAGTTGTTTCTTCCTCTCCAACTAAGCAAGGATGCACAAGGAACACAGAGTGGTGAGAGTGAGGAGAAGTAAAAATGTCAAGGGTAAGATGCTGACAAATGGCTATCTTATTAGCCAAATGAACAGCTGGATTACTTGAAGTCCCACACGCAAACACTTGACACTTGAACAGCTTATATATCTCTTATCCGTATGGTGTGTCCTGTAATGGCAGACACCCACCCACATATCCACTCTTTCCAGCTCAAGAGACAGCGCAATAATTTTTTGTTTCTGGGTTGCTCAATGCTGGTCCCATTTTGCAGTTATTTGGCTCATGTGAAATCTTATTCCATGGGAACCAAATGCTAGTTTACCATCTGAATGGCTTGCACTGTGTTTTGTGTCACAGAAAGACACAAGGCATCTGGCACTCTGCAATAAACTATGTCATGTTTATGAAAGATAATCTAGAAGGATTGCTAGCAGGAATACTAGCAGAAGTTAAACAAATCAGCTTCAAAGTGGTGCTCTGACACAATGGTGTCACAACATGTATTTCCCCCCATTATTTTCCCCTACTGGTTTGGCTCTGCCAAACCTAAATGGGAAAGAAGAGGGTTTGGAAACTGTGGATATTCTTAGGAAGTGTTCATAAATGATAGTTTTACTAAGCCAACATTAATTCATTTACTACAGGAAAAGACCAACAAAATGGGGGTGGGTGGGCAAGGGTAAAGGCAAATTGTGATTTTGTCTATTTTAACCCTGAGAAAGTAGCTTCTCTAACCTTTGAAAAAATAAAGTCAACACCAAAACTCCCATCAATCCTGATACAAGTTTGGGGAAAAGTCTCATCTGATGTAATTAAGTCTCACCTAATGCAACTCAGTCTCGACTAATGCAATTACTGAGATACTTAGCTATGTAGAGAGAAATGTAAGAATCCCCAAGACGTTACATGATTCAGATGGCCTGGAGAAAAAAAACAAATGTGCTTTGAAGAATGCCAGTGTGGCAAGAAGGAATGCTGTTTACATAGAATTGCACTGACCTGAGGCTCCATGGACAACTTCACTTGACTTATGGTTGCATTTATGCATAATCCTAGACCTGTTCAGGCTTTGTTCTGGTTACAAATGAATACATGGAGGGTGCCGACTGGGACCACATGTGCTAACCCTATTCCAGATACCAGGCATTCATGAGTCCTTTTGCGAAGGTATGCAAATCTTTTCTTTTTTTCCCCCGAAACATGAAAATGATTTTTAAAACAGTGTGAAATTTTTCACAAATTTTGCAGTGTTTGACTGGGGGAGATTTTACACACCTTCTCTGCAAAAAGTCCCATAGTTTTACACAGAATTAATTAATTAAGTAAGTAATTTTGGCTGTTGCAGACAAAAAATGTGGTCTTCTTCAGTCTCAGGGACAACAAATGTAGTGGTTCACCCTGTTTCAACAAGACACTCTTTCTTGCTGAGAAAAGAAGATTTGGAATTTGTTCTTTACATCACTAGTGAATACTTTAATGAATACACAGATTAGCTCAAATGTACTTCCTCTTCTGTTTGTACAATCTAGAGTACCACATAAGCCCTGTACAAATGCAATCACTAAATGCTAGAGGGGTTTAGTGGTTAGGAAGTTGGACTGGAGCCTAGAACATCCTGGTATTGGCCACCATAGAGCCATGAGAGCAGCCACCAAGAAGTCTTTCTCCTGCCTCCTCAACAAATCCTCCTCTCTCAAGGATCTTAACATTTGGGCAAACTCATACTGGAAGATGTGGTCTTTCAGGTAGTTTGGAACCAAGCAATGTAAGTCATAACTAGCACTTTATATCATGCCTGTGGCTGCAACATAGGAGTTATGTGTTCTCTGGAACTGACCCTGATCAGCAGTCTGGCCATAGCATTTTTTGGATCCAATACAGTTGTGTTGCACTCTACATGAGGCTACTTTTAGAAACTATTCAGAAACTCCACTGGGTCCAAAATGAACTATCCAGAAATTGCACTGGGACCACAAGAGTTAGAGGAGGAGGAGGAGGAGGAGGAGGAGGAGGAGGGGAGAGGGGGCGGAGGAGGGGGGAGCAAGAGGAGATGATGATGATGATGATGATGATGATGATGATGATGATGATGATGATGAGAGGAGGAGGAGGAGGAGGAGGAGGAGAAGAGGAGGAGGAAGAACAACAACCACCACCACCACCACCACAACCACAACCACAACCAACCAATCAATCAATCTAACAGTGGCTGGACCAGCCTAGGTAAACTTCCCTATCGAGAAAGGAAATGGATGTGTTATGTCCATCATGTCTAACAAAGCTAGTCTTCACACAGAGACTAAGCATTAGTGGGTAAACTGTAGCTCTTGCACTAAACAGGAAGGGTGTGCAGGAGGTAAGATATTAACTTTGTTTTTAATTTGGCTTTGTTTTCTGCCTATTGGTCTCTGGTTTTCTCTGTGGAAATACATATAACCGTTCTCTTTGGGCATGAGAAAAGTACTAGAGAACCACACAGTGCTTACTAACTCTTCAGTGGTTCCTACTCATCATTCACATGAATGGTAAACAGATGGCAGAAATAACACCAAAAGAAGAAGATAACTGTCAACCACAACCAGCAGAAGTTAAGAAGTCGGCACTCCATGTCCTCAAAAAGTGTTTAGTGGGCAGTGGGAACTGACTCTCTGCCACATGAGAGGGAAAACATACATCTGAGAAAAAAAAGTAAGTTAAGAAATTCAGTTTGGTCCAAGGTACAAAGGGCATCTTTTCCATAAAAGTGGTTGGCAATGTGAGCTATGGAAGGTGCTGTCGCAGAATCAGCATGAAGTCAACAGTGACCAATTTCCATCCTCCAGGCAGGCAACAATAGCATAAAGTCATATTTACCAGGCAGGCAGGAATAGCATGAAGTCACAATGGCCAGTCTCCTTCAGACTGGCAGCAGGAGCATGAGATCACAATAGCCGCTCTCCCCACACTGTGCACAATTTCTCTCTTACTGAGATGACAGGAACTTGCAAATCAGCCTGTTTTTCTCTTATTAAAGTGGGTAAAGTGCTCAACAGTCTTTCATCACTGAAACAGATAGCATAATACACGCAGAGAAGTTATCAAGCAAGGAGGTAAAGGACTAAATCAGTTTGTCAGCTCTGTCCAGAGTAGAGATGTAATTCTTCATTAATTTTCTTCTTGAAGGAAGTAAGGAATAACCTGAGCCATTTTCTTCCCACAGGAAGAAAGTCTTCAAAAACCACACCGTTTCTGAAGCCTATTCACATTTTGGGATTTATTCTGAGTTAAAATTAACCCGTGGTTGATTTGTGCAGAAAAAAAGATTTTCTGCACAGGAAATAGCTTTTTCTGCCATGTAATATTTCTACACAGAAATTTTATTTTTCTGCAGAAAAAGGTGTTTCTTGCACAAAAAACATATATTTCATTCATCCAATAGCCTTCCAATCAGAGTTTTCTCAATCTGACTGCTTTTCAAATGTTCTTAAAATATTCTTTCCATCACTCCACCCACAAACTTTACACCAACACTTTATATAAGTGTTAGCTTAATATATACCTAAAGTTTCAGTGACTGTGATCTAGATGGCACTAACAATTAAATTTACATCAGTGAGAGTGGGCAATTATGGATTCAAGTTGATAAGGTTCTTCTACTTATTCTATCTATCTGTCTTTCTGAGTGATTGTTAATCAAGTTGTTCATTTTAGTCATGCTTTACAATGCTGTCTTTCCTCCAAAGCAGTCTATGGCTTTCTCTCAATTGGCAAAGCCATTGTATCAACCCAGCCAGTCACTTTGTGATTTATGTTAAGTTACAATAAAAATTAGTGACTGGTTCAGAGTCACCATATCATCTTTGGTGGTGGTGGGGTAGCAACTTATCTGTAAGGATTTAATTAACTAGCCCTGTTCCTAAATTCTAACCCAGGTCTTGGGAATCTTTGGTCCCCTAAGGCCTATATCCAATTGTTAGTCCCAACTAGGGTGGATCCCCTGAAGGAGTGGAACTTTTAGAAATGCTGAACAGATTCCTATTGATTTGATGAATCTATTGTAGTTAGCTCCCTGAATCCCACACATGGGAAGGACTGGGATATTCTGGTGACCAATGGAAGGTTACCTACCAGGGTTGCCAGGAAACTGGAGGGATTAGTCAGAACAAAGAATAGAGAAATACACAGAAACAAACAGAGTGAGTGAAGATTAAATGAAAATCAAAACAAGCAACACAAAGAAGACTAGGTTAAAAAAAGCAAAGAGAAAGGAATGAATCACTAAGAGAAAATGCAAAAAAGAATGGGTTTTAGCATAGGAATATTACTTGGGAAGCAAATATGGGGGCGAGGGGAAGGACTGCCAGCCACTTTACACACAGAATTAGCAAGCAGCAGGCAGAGCTTCGAAGAAAAACTCTTCTGTCAATAGCTTTCACTGAGCTTTCTTGCAAATGCTCTCCTGACTGAGGATCATCAAAAAGAACTCCTTGCAGCATCACTAGCTCCTTGGAGTACAAGACAGCTTCAATCTATTCCCGCATCCACACACGATGCCCACTAAAGAAATGAAGTGTGCTCTAGTCAGCTATGAATTTTAGATAGCCATCCTGGCAGGAAAGTAGATCAATCTGACATTGTCCTATTATGTCAAATATTTCCATTTTTTTAAAAAAGTTGTTCTTCCCTAACATTCCAGTGATGACTGGAGTGATCCAGCCATGTGGACAGACAAGAGCCTACAGTGATATGCATGATCTGTATACAGGTCTAGCACTGTCAGAAGGACAATGTTTGGCAAGATTACAAATACAGAAGGATCGGTATCAGCCTCCTCCCCAAGTAGGAATACACATACCTGCTCTTATTATATTTACTGTGACACACACAAAAAAATTCAATCTTGGTTTAAAGAATCTTTTATTAAGGGAAAGAAAGAGACAGAGGCTTTTCAACTGCTTTCAACTGCTATCATTCATTAAAGCCATTTCCGCATGAGGCTGTTATAGCTCTATGATTCTACTTTCAACATCCTATGGAATCCTGGGGTTTGCAGCTTCAGGAGGGGCTGCCAGACCCGCCTGAAACTGCAAACCCCAGGTTTCCATAGGATGTTGAAAGTGGAATCATAGCACTATAACAGCCTCATGCAGAAATGACCTAAGGCTGCATAATAACACACATAATTGTAGAAGCACAAACAGCAATATGGGTACTGGCCTTAACAGCGCCATCAAGTTCGTTTGCCCTTCATCCACCAGAATCAGGGCTTTTCCTACAACCCAAAAAAGTGTTTTGTTGTTGTTTCAGGGAATAAGAGCACAGAAAAGCTTGGCGTTTCTGCTCGATACTAATGTCCTTGAAACACAATTGATTTTCTTTCCGAGGCCGCGAACAGTCGAAACTCTTCTCAGTTTCTTGGCTGAGGGGCCTGAAATGAAACTCAAGGCGAGCTGAAAAAGTTCTGAGGATCTGATCACCTTGTCTCCCACGGTTCACCTTAACACGGCAATTAGCCTGCCACCCTTTGCTTTCCCCTAGCTTTCCAAACAATGCCACTCTCTAAATTGCTCCCAAGCACATCAGCCACTTAGCAGAGCATACAATAGGTATTTTCTTTTCTCCTAAAGGAAGAGAAGCCAGATCAGCTGACTGTTTGAAAAGTATAATTATCAGCCATTAGCAAAAGAAAAGGGGTAAGACTGATGTTCATGAAGGGTTTCCCAAAGTCATTTCTTTTCAACCTTTGATTTTTTTAAAAAATTAGCAAAAAAGAAGGGAGAGGACACACATAGAGAGAGGAAAGAACACACACACACACAAATATGCTCTGGGGGGAGCATGTCACAGTGCGGGGATATATTTTCAATTATGGTCTGATGGGAAAAAGGCACATTTCTATTAGTCCAATTATTAAATACGCCTCTTGCTTTCTACCTTTGAACATTAGCATTCAACCTGTGCTCCACAGCATACCATTGTACTTCACTCAATACTGAACTAGCAGCGCAATTCAAAAATAAATATTCCACCTGAACTGTTTTGTTTTGCTTCCTTGTCCAGTGATGCCAAGAGTCCAAGGAAATAGAAGTCAGTATCCAAATTTAAAGATAAAGCTCCTACTGTTCCGGTGAGAAAAATTATCTTGATCACTGATCTAGAAGAAATACTATGTTGGTCCACCAAAAACACTCCTGATTATCTGTTCTGTAATGATTCAACTGACATTTCCTCATTTGCAAACTTTTATTTTTCTCATCGTTCTTCCCAGAGATTCAGCAACAAAAATCTCATCAGAAATATATAACTGGTAGAAAGCCACAGCTGATTTTTATCTTTTGGTTTTCTCACATGCCCATCCACACTGAATGCTAGATTTATTCTACCATCTGCTTCCTGAGTGTTTTTTTTAATAAAAAAAATATGAGTCAGCCATTAGGAAATACACCAACCATCTTGAATTAAAGCTAACATTTTTACACACACACCACAAACAAAAATCAGTTTTTCAGCTTTTTCTTTCCTTGCTCCCCTTCCCCGTACATTTCCAGGTGTCCTTCAGAATAATGTGATGGCTTTACAAAGGGTAATTCGGGGAAACTGTCAAAAAATAGTGACAGCACCACATAGGGCATGTACTTTGACAGTTTTTCCTTGCCTGCTGTTCAACTACCTCAAAATGGCAACAGACTGACTAAAGGAGAGGTGGAAAGGGAAATTGTAGGCAAGATGAACTTCACTAACCCCTTATCTTCCCATGTTTTACCCTTACCACCTAATTTTCCAACTATATACGTTTTTTAAACAATGGGAATCCTGTGTGTTTGCTCCTCCAGAAAGTAAAGTGTTGGGGGTGTTGCCGTTTTGTGTCTGACAACCCTCTACTTGACTTACTAATGGTGGCTTTGTATTAAGAGAGAATGTATGACAGAGTTACACAGACCACATAGCTAGCCTTTCGAACAGCTCCTCCAAAAACAGATGCATTCAGTACCCTTTAGCAACATCTGAACCACCCCAGTTTCTTCTACATTTCATGCTCACTTTACAAATGATACATGGAACTGCTCCTGGGACAATTTTTGGAAGCATATTTCCCTAAAATTTTCAAATATTGTCTCTTGACTTCAACCCAGTGAACTGTCTGGGAGCACCAAATCTTATTGTCAAGACTTCTCAACTAATAGACTGAATGTCTTTGAAAGACATGCAAAACACTAAGAAGAAAAGCAGTGGCCATTCTTTAGTGGGCATGCCATGACAGCTCTTATAAAGTACAACCCAGAACTGACCCCTACACGGGATGTAAAATTTTGTTTATTTCATTCCCACATGCAAGAAGAGATGAATTCAGCAATTTTTCACCCCACTCCACAGGAACATTTCTGAACAATTTTGAACCTTATTTGTATTTCAGGAGTCTCCCTTTACCACGCTTTGCTCCTGGGGACAAAACCAGACTTCCTGATAACATAAGGATCCATTCATCCTCCACTGGTCCATAGCAGAAAGGGTGGATCTGCTAGAGCTCAGCCTTAGCCACTGCCTAACTATTTAATCAACCATCTAACCAGTTTCCTTGTGGACAGACTCACTTCTGCTTCAGCCGTCATGTCCTGGAACTTGGCTCCAACACAAACATTCCCTTTAAACTGGACAAGATCCTATTCTTGATTGGAATCCAATCAGCTCAGTGGTTCCATGCAAACATGCAAAATTTAAGACCTAGGCAGGATTAATAGATCTGCAATACTTTCTTATGTTTCTAACCACACAACATATACTAGAATTTCTGCCATAGGCTACAAGCAGCAAGCCTGCTATACTATGACTCAAAGCACATGAAACCTGGAGATGTTAATATTTTGGACCACAAGCTCAGGACTGGTTGAAGAAGTTGTGGTCCAAAAAAAGTAATTTTTTAAAGAAGCTTATTAAATATACACAGGTCAACTTACATTAAGATACATGCCTAGCTCATCTCATATTCATTTCTTCCCTTCCTTCAACATCTTCTTTCAATGTGCACACAAATCTAATAAAAATATTTGCACACCTAATAATCTCATTATTGAAATTCAAGCTCTATGAAAGAAACAGCAACTGAGCCAGTGGTTCACCTATGCTGACTGCTCACCAATAAACATAGCAACAAGGGGGCGGGGGGAAGATTTGATCAGCAGTGTACTGTCCAAAATTTTAGAGTATATCTCCCCCACCGTGTTGCTATGTTTATTGGTGAGCAGTCAGCAAAAAATAAATATCTTTGACCTTCAAATTACACCAAGATTGTAGGTAAGGTGAACTTCTTAAATTGAGGTTCCAAATATTTTTATGGCAGTGGCACTTCTAAAAACAAGCCAAAACAAATCAATGCATTAGATATATGGATGAGGTAAGAACACACTGTAAGAAATGGTACAAACTCTTAGAGGAACATCTTCAAGAAATGATACCGAATGCTTTCAGGTTCTGAAAGAAAGCCAGGCACTGAGACAAAGCTTTCCAGCAACTCTTATTTACTGGTATTATGCACATCACTTTTACTGTTAATAATACATTTCAAGTCAGCATCTCTGTAATATCTTTGTTTTAGAAAAATCAAGCTTACTTGCTAACCGCAACTCAAAGCATCTTCAGCAAACACTTTTACCTTAAGCAATTAAAACAAAATTTCTTTGTTTATGGTTGATTTTAATTACTTTTAATCTTCCCTTCCCCTTTCTTTTCACCTTTTCAAATCTGTTTGTGCTACACTGTAACAAAAACAAAATTCAACACAACAATGATTGAGCCCCCCTCCCATTTAATTAATACATGGGCAAGCTTCATGTGGTGTTGGCTCATAGCAGGGGGCTGCACATACATGTTCTCACGAGAGAGAGAGAGGGCGAGAGAGACAGAGAGAGAGAGAGAGATTGAGAGAGAGAAGAGAGAGAGATTGCTATATTGCTAGAGGATGACAAGCCTTCCCACCTCCATATGATCTGGGTCCAATTTCAGAAATGGGGAAGAGGCTTTAACTGCAAGCTTCTCCAACTGATCTTGCAGGATTTAAAAAGGTATGAGACAGTCATCCCACAAGGCTTTTTTTCAGAGTGACTGGGTGCCTGGAAGCTGTGAAGAAACAAATTAGTGAGCTTATAGAGCTGGAAAGAAGAGGTGACAGGATAACACTATTTGCTTTGTTTTTCAGTACTGCTGGGCTCCCCACAGGCCACTCAAGAGCTGTTTGTTTGCCTAAAGGTGAGTCTGACCCTGGAGAAGGAGGAGGAGAGAAGAGCCATTCCAATACCTCCCCCTCATCTCTAAAAGCGGTGGGTTGGGATGTGATGTGGTAGGCTCACAAAAGGAAACTAGTGGCACTAGACACTCAAGGTAGGCTGCAAAAGTAGTCTGTGGGAGGCACATTTAGTTCCTGTGTTGCCCATCCCTAATCTAGCCCAATGTTGGATGCTTAATACTGGCCAGGATCCAAAGGAGTATGGGCAACACAAATGTGGCTCTCCTTACTGAACTCCCTCTTACAACAATAGAGCAGCTCCTGAGAGTCCAAAAATAATGTTGGACAGCACGCAGTGCCACACAAGCAAGTGTAGCAGAGGTGGTGGTAACTGAAGATGGAAAGACACACACAGACACAGAGACACACCTTTTGCAAACGGAAGTGTTTCCTCTTGTACAAGAACCCTGCAGCTACCACAACAGTATTATTTGAATGCAATTCTACATATAAAGGAAAGAAGTTGTCCCTTAGTCACTGTAAATGTATTTTGTATATAGGCTTAATTTAGAAATGGTGCCTTAGAAGTAAACCTCATGAAATCAATCAGTCAGATAGCCAACAGTGCAATATGAATTCTTATAATCTCCCTCTCTCCTCTGTCTCTTTCTCTTCTTCCCCTCCCTCTCTCTCCCTCCTTCTCTCCTTCTCTATTTCTTTTTTGAGGAAAGCTAACATGATGCTAATTTTGATGTTCTGGATTGAGAAATCTACCAACACAAAACCAAGTTTTAGTACAATCACTATCAATTTAAATCAGAAGCTGAATTCTGACTTGCCAAGTTCAAGGTCATCAAAAAAAATTCAGGTAAAAATTATCAAAATACTTATCCAGATGGCAAACATTTGAACTAAGCTCTAAGTAACTATGTAATTATCCTTTCCTTCATATTCATCGAGGTTACTCTTCTATTCAGTCACTGGAATTTAATTTCAAAAAAGGTATGTGAAACTATCCAAAAGCAAGACTGCCATCTGTTTTAGTGATGCTATGTGATTTTGACTAGCTCAAAAAGCTGTTTCAAAATTCCCAACAGCCTTCACTTCCTTTCAGAAATATTGTGGATATTTGGTTCACGGTATGATGACAGACTAATTAAATCACTAAAAAGTGTGAGGGTGGTGAGGAAAGGGAATGGAACGGAAAGGAAGATCCACCATAGGCAGAGAATATCTGCTACAGTAGCATACTGAAGTGGGATTCAAAAGGATCAAAGAGTAGGACATTCTGATTAGCAGGGCCAATGATGTCATTGGGTACATCCATTCACATGTACAGAGAGTGGGAGAGAGAAAGAAAGAGCGAGAGAAAGAGAGGCAGGGAGAGAGGGAGAGATTTCTTTCTTCCCTCTGGACTCAGGTGCAGTCCTCGCTTTGATGAACCCTGCACTTCCTTTTGCCAATTCACTACTTTATGGCTGCCAGCTGACCCAAATAAACTGAGCTTTATGGCATATACTGCTGCTCAGGAGGGGTTTGGGGGAAGTATTGTATATATGACAGCTTGAAAAAAATTACACTTTTGGACCACAACCCCCAGAATTCCAGTGCCAGTGTTGACACTAGGGGATTCTTGGAGTTGTGGTCCAAAAGCCTAAGTGCTGGTGTGGGCATGCATGTCTGACTGTACAAACTCTCCATGTGAATGTCACTACTGTGGCTTTTGTGATAGGCACCTGGATTTCAGAAGTTACCACTTCACCAATGACCTACAGCACTCAAATTATTCTGTTCTAATTTAACTATCACCGGTTCTTTATATTTTCCAATCACCTTTCCAATTTTGACTGCAAAATTTTTTACATATATCAGCTTATACACTGGACTTTCACTGTACATTCAACTTACTAAGAGCAAGAGAAAAAAGGATTAGCTGCTAGTTGCTAATTGTGATTTGACACTCCAGTTCATTACTGCACACATAAAAGAGTAAACTCCATAACAGGCAGGTGTTAATAGGTTTAACTTTTAGTGGGATTTCCAAGACAAACAGGAGCTTTCAGTTCAAGAAAGGAGGACTACGAAAGAAAAGAATGACAGCTCAAGCAAATGATCCTGAGCTTTGACTTTTGTGATGAAGTGTGCATGTTTGACAAAGGAAAATGGCTAAGCAAATTCTGCAAAAGTGTTCCCCCCCCGCTCTTTTCATGGAACACCTTTTCATCGAAATAACAGCTCAAATAGAATACTGCAAGGAGAATTTACATAGCTCAGGGTGGCTCTTCAGCCTTGAGAAGTGCAATTCCTGATCAAGCACAAAGAAGCTCCATAACTTGACTGAGATTATTTTCTGTATTCTCAATAAGCCCCTATACCTGTCTTAGCAAAAGAGACTCGCAAGTATGCCACATTTTGTCACAAAAGGAGATAAAGCTTCTGCAACTGCTCAGCTAAAGTGCTCAGAAATAGGCTTGAAAGTTCTTGATATCCTCCATCTTTCACCCACCTCAGATGTCCAAGAACCGACTTTCAGGGCAGGACAGGAGACATGGATAGAGTGAGAACACCAGAGGAAATTATAGGAACAGAATAGTTTTCTGCTCACATGAGATTCTGGGAGTAGCAATCCCAGTTCCATTCACAATAGGGAATACAGCCAAAACAATGTCTTTTATCACTTGTCTCCTCCTGATGCCCCAAGGTAAACTATTGTTCCTCAGGATGGAAGAAAGGTGTGGGTTAGAAGCTGCAGAATCAAGGCAAGTAGAATTTCAAGTTGCCAGAGTCGGAGTTGGAGTGCTCCTTCGACCTTGTTGAAGCAAGATCAGGGACAGCACAGCTTCCCGTCCTCCAAGGTTTAGTAGTGTCCTGTGCCCTTTGTGAGTAACCTTCTAAGAATCATACTTTAAAAAATCAATCCATGGGGCCATTTTCACCCTTCTCACATCCAGGTCTTTGACTAAAAATAGACCTCTTTTCAAAGGAAGTCATCTGAAGCAAACTGAAAAAAAAACAAAACTCAGAGGTGCTTACTGACAATAATGAATGTTGAAAAAGAAACTCCGCTTAGCACTAAACCAAACCAAGGAAAAGGACAAGGGCAAAACAGATGTCAAGAACAGTGACAAGATTCTGAAGTTCTAAAACAGGTTTAGGATGAAAGTTTTCAATCCCAGGGCCTTCTCAAAGCATATTATAAAGCAACATGATCACAGCAGTGTCTGAGATGATGTTGGGCTGATTAGTTCTATGGCCATTTCCGCACTATACTACAGCATGATTATTCCACTTTCAACATCCTATGGAATCCTGGGGTTTGCAATTTAGGGAGGGGCCAGCTGGCCCTTCCCTAAACTGCAAAGCCCAGGATTCCATAGGATGTTGAAAGTGGAATAATTGCACTGTAAGTGTGTGGTGTGAAAACAGCCTATGAGGCAGTCAAAATACTTCAGACTTGTTGAGATACCACATGGAAACAACCTAACAATAATAGGAAAGAAAAAAGTACTCAAAACATTCACCATTCTTCTTGTTTTCAGTGAGACATCTGATTGAGAAAACAGCCAATGGCCAAAAGATTTTTTTATATCTGGGGATTTTTTTTAAAAAAAATTACATCAAAACCAAGATTTTTATACACAAAAATTGAAGTTTCTTGTACAGAAAACACAAACTTTCTTGCAACAAAAAGGTTTTCTTTCAAAATTTTTTTTTTTTTTTGGCAAGAAAGTCTCAAAATGTAAACAAGCATTGAAATTATTATGGAAAAATCCGTGAAAATAAATAACAACTCTTGCAGTGGTATACAGTGGTGATGTTTTTTTTTTCTCATGCTTTCATGTAAGAATGAAATAAGAGAAGATTTACTTCTCTAAATAGTCATGCAAAGGCCAATGGATCCCAAGGGGCAGCTAGTGCCTTGTTCTTCCAAGGGAGTACATAGCACTAACTGTGACTTTTAGGATGGCTTCATAATGCTGCAACAATGCTTTGGAAGGCAAAAACAGTTCATTAATCTGTACAAGGAAGGAAATTATTTCTGACGTTAAGTTACAATGGATAAACATGAAAACAGCCATAGGGCAGGTTGCTCATTCATCTCACATATCCTTCAACTTGTAATTAGTCCCTAATGCAACGTGGTACTTTCTCTACTGTCCAGTTTCATGCCTAGTTCATCTCTCCTGCATAATCAACAGCTGTGATTCTCAAAGTGTACATGACCCAGTCTAAGAAGGTTGGGACACAGAAGGCAAAGCTCAAATTCCACCCTTATCCACTAGGATGTGTCTGAATGTGCCTCAGGCATCAAGATTTGAGGTATATACAACATATGCCACTATTGTGCTTCTGCTAACTGAACACACAAAAACATATGATATTTTTTTAATATGGGCTTCTATCAAGATAATTAGAAACAGGCTGTTGGTTTAACAGTTAACTGGCAACGCTTTAAAAAAGGATCTTGCCACCTACGGTAAAAGCAGCACCTTGTTTGCAAAACATATATCCCCTTAAAAGCTGCAAAGAGAAGATCCTGCTCTTCTTAGAAAAGAAGAAAACATCTCTGCCTCCACAAATGTCAAAGAAAAAAAACAACAAAAGAGGCAATTTGCATTCTTGTCCTAGATCAGAGTTACATATCTGCAAAAATACAGTGATTACAGCCACTAGCTCACAGGAGAAGAACCTGCCACAACCATCAGGAAGGGCTCGGTCAATTATGTTGCCATGCCTCTGAGTTGCATGTCTCAAGTCATAAATGAAATCTTGAAATTAAATAGGAGCAACTTGCAAAGTAGAAGGTGCAGCCTGTTCAGAAAGGGACTGAGCCTATTAGTGCCTTGTGAATGCTAAGCATGATGCCTATAGGTCAGAAGGACAAGAAGCAGAGCATGGTGGATATGTGGGGTACAAGCAAGCACCTTGATTATTTTTTGTGTGCTTTATTACTGGCAATACTTCATCCTTTGGATTTTGATTCTGCCTCCCAAGATACAATTTTAGACCAGACAATTTTAATTGGAATTTTGAGGGTGAGGAATCTCATATAGACTTCCCTCTCATGGTCCAATCAATATGCACTTCAATAAGGTATCTAAGGCCTAAATTCGTACCCGCTGAAAAACTGTGTGCTTCTTAAGATCTGATATCTTCCTCAGGAACCTTCCTCAAGAACCTCCATGACCTTTAATATATTTCTGCTAAGAAGCCAACTGACACATCTTGCCAGTATTGGCACAGGGAAGGGTTTTTCTATCCCTGCTGCCTCTGAGCTCTGCTGTAGTCATTTATCATGAACACTATTAAATACTAAGCCTTGAATCATGCAATGTTTAGTGTAAGCAATTTTATTGACGCAATACATTGCTGACATGCCATTAAACTGCATCGAGAAAGAAGTGATTTTTCTTTCCTAACCTCTCTTCCCAAAACCTAGGTCATGCTACATCAAGCCAGATCCAACTACAAACAGAACAAGGAAGCAGCTTATCTCATAGGATGCTTACGAATTTCTCTCCATCCAAATTCCACCCCAGATTTTTATGGCATTGGTTTCCAGAACAGCACCAAGGCACCAGCAATCTGCCATTCTTCAGTTCTAACTTCTGGACTTTGATGCAATTTCCAGTTCCTAATTAACTTCCCTTTCATTCTTACAGACTGTCAGTGTACATTAATTAAATCATGGTGGAAGAAGTAATTTTACACTGTGATCTATATGCATCAAACGTCATCACATGCAGACCAGATAGGAAGAAGATCACTCACTGTTTTCCTCTTGGACCATTTCCACACTAGACTGTTATAGTGCTATTATTCCACTTTCAACATCCTATGGAATCCTGGGGTTCACAGTTTAGAGAGGGGCCTTTCATAGGATGTTGAAAGTGGAATAATAGCATTATAACAGTCTAGTGCGGAAATGGCCTTAGAATCAAATCCTCACTTGGACCTTGGATCTCTTAGCCCGACCTACATTAAAAGGCTGTTTTAATGATAAAACATGGAAGAGGAGGACCCTGTGTGTCCCCTTGGTCTCCTTGGAAGGAAAACAGGATATAATAATAATGAAAGAAAGAAATATAATTCGCCTCAAAATTGTTCAAAAAACATAAAGCTTTATTTTTGACTTCGCTGATAATTGTGGGGGTTTTTTTCCTTACAACATGGAAAGCTAGTGGAAGATTTTACATATGGTTAAAAGGATGAAAAGCAGTAACCATAATGTATATGAGAAAGTTACTAAGGCAGAAACAACCTGAATATAAGTAACTTTCAAAACTGTTCTTGATTCTCAGCTATGAAATTGGAGCCTAAATATATATCATAATTACACTCTAAAGACCACACTGAGACATCTGTCAAGGATGCAGTGTCTTTAGTTTGATTGACAACAGTTTCAATAATTGCTCACATTGCACTATCTGTACAAAAAAGGTTAGAATGCAAATCTGGGCCTTGTTACTGTAAAACTAAAAACAGCAAATGTCACACAAACTTGTACTTCAAAACAAAAATCAAATCAGCATGCCACAAATAGAATGCCAAGTTCTGAACATCTTTCCCAGTATTAGCAAATATTCATAGATATACCTACACTGTGCTTGAAAGTCAGCACCTTCCCTTCCAGTAGGCTGAAAGGGTGGCACTTAATACTGCTTTAGCCAGTGTTTGGGGAACTCATCATGAATATTTAACCATTTGCTCTGTTGGCTATAAGTCCACTAACTTCATTATTTTTAACTTCTCAGTAGACCAAAGAATGGTATGCACACCATGACTACAGCTACATTTCCCAAACATTTGGATCCATATATTGTTGGGCTATAATTCACAAAATCTTCAACTAATCCTTGATAAGGGAAATGATGCCTAGGGCTTTGCAAGCTGAAGTCCAACAGCACCTGAGATCCAAATGTGGGAGCCACTGTGACAGTTCAAGGATGTGTAGCAGATACTGCACTGAATGCTTGACAGAATGTACCATTCATGGCCCAGATAAGCCTCTTAGCAGGACTGCTAGTCATACGTTTGGGAAAAGTTCTCTGAGACAAATGGGAAGCAATTGGAATCTGGTGACCTTTGAGGACTGGCCTCTTTTACATGTCCCCTTTTCTGGGGCAGAAGCAGTCAGATGTCCAAACTAGAACTTGGAAATTAACTTGTTAAATTATTAATTCACTATATTTCCTCTGAACAAGTTTGCTGTTAGGTCATTAAAATTCATTAGGAGATGGAGTGGTTCTCTCTCTGCCAGACTCAGTAAGACTAGAGGCCTCGGGAAAACAGACAGTAGCACTGGAAGGAATGCACTGCATGGTTTTCTGCTGAAATGTTGTTATAAATTGTCTGCTCCCACAAGAATTTTAGGGAAAAAAGAGAATGAAAATGGCAAGAAATGCTGAGGGGGTGGAGAAATGGAATGTGAGAAGTAGATCAGTTTAACAGGCAGTCATGATTCAGGCCATTTAGAGCTGTAGTCTAGTAACCCCCTATGACCAGACCTTACTGGTTTGTATGGAAGTTGAATTGTTCTGGTAGGTGAGGGAGGAAGGTGCTTTGATTCCCCTCCTCTAATATTATTGATGTTATTTTCTAATTGTTGGGGGGTTGTATCACTATTTGGGATGAGCTGCAATGAGCCCCTCCATATTCCTAAGTATGTTTATTGCTGACACAAGAGCTATGCATTTAGATAATTAAGTTAATCTTTTCATCACACCCATATCCCTTGCTTTTTCTCTCTCCACACTACCCTCACATTCTGCTTTCTATTCACTCTCTGCTTCAATAGGTCACACATTTTGAGGGGTTTGCTGTAGCTATTATGAGCCCATCAGACTAAGAAGAGGGAAAGAGACAAGGTTTCAAAGTTTAACTACAGAGGATCAGCATGGTCATGCTATTAGAGTAAATGTTTTTGGCTTCTTTAACAGATTATGCATTAATCAGCTCTTGGGCTGCCTTAATTCGTTCCTGAAACTTCACTGCAAATATTTCACATGGTACATGAAATATAGACAACACAATTAATGCGTGCAAACATGACTTTATTCCATTAGCCTTACAGTGCAAGGTTGACATTCGAACAAGAAAAATATTAAGGCAAGAAGGGTGCAGTGTGTTAGACATTAATTTTTTGAGACGGAGATCTCATGGACTTGGGATCCATGGCTTATGAAGGTAAAATATGTGCTCTATTCCTCATATTCAAAAAAGAACACTTCGTGATCACGAAGCAGGGGGAGGCAGAGAATTCAGCTGTACAGAAAAGTGACACAGTGATTCAGTTGCACAGAATAATGTTCAGCATGTGCTCAGAGGCACTCAAAACTTTTCTGAATAGATTCTCTAGCCTTGATTCATTCACTGATCATCATCATCAATTTCTTTATTCATATAACTCTATCTCTGTATATGACACTTTACAAGTAAAAGAACAACAAAACAGTTCCCTGCCCTCAGGCTTACAATACAATTCAGACATGCCACAAAAGGAAATGGGGATGACAGTATGGGAGAGGATGAAGTCTAGCAGAGACTGCCTCTTCTACTCCTCTCCTTCCAAGGCCAGGGCAGGGCAGTCGGGATGGAGGGAGGCCTTTCACCTCCTTCTGGGCCTGGGCATCTTTGTAACCAGTCACACATTGCTTCCCTTGTACTCAATCAGTGTCCTCAATTGGAATGAACATATCATTTCTTAATAATCTTTACCACCACTTTTTATTAACTTTTATCATGCCCAGTTTTTGAAAGGTGAGTGAACAGTGTACATATTGGAAAGCATTAGAAAGAAGACAGATGCTTATCAGTAACAAAAGCTAACTGAACAGGTAGTAAACTGAGACTCATGCTTAAGCTTTCCCAAACTGTCCATTTTTGTACGAATTGGACTCCCGTTAGCCCCATGTAACAATTGTACTCATCTGGAAGAAAGTGCCAGTATGGAGAAAACCAACTTAAAACCAACTTAGGGAGCCCTTGTGGTGCAGTGGTTAAATGCCAGTACTGCAAGCCACAAGGTTGTGAGTTCGATCCTGCCGGGCTCCAGGTTGACTCAGCCTTCCATCCTTCCGCAGGTTGGTAAAATGAGTACCCAGCTTGTTGGGGGCATGTATAGAAATACATGCTATTTGTAAGTTGTTCACTGCCTCGATCCATATGGAGAGGCGGGATACACATAAATAATAAAAACAAGTAACAGTAAAATTTGATCTTAGGAGACAATGGCGACAATTTCCATGGCATTCTCTGTAAATCTCATGGTTTCTAGTGAAAGTCAACTTTTTAAGTAACGAATCAGCTAGTGTTATACATTAAATTAAACAATTTAATTTATTTACACTAATGGCAGCAAATTAATTTTCAAACCCAACATTTCAAGCTCTGATTCAAATAATGTTGTGATATATTCATGATTTTAAGAAAAAGGTCAGTACAAACGTCTCCAATCTTCTTCCCATCCAACCCAAAATACCAAGTCAAATATCCACCCTGTCAAATATGTTGGACCAGATATAACTTGAGACAGGCCCATGATTTTCCTGGAAGACATCAAGTCCTGAGCTGCACCATGTGTGAAGGTACAACTTGAGTTCTTGGAAACTGCATTATACCAGCTCATTTAATAAAGACTGAACAAAAGATATGGGGTTCCATTTTAAAAAAACTTCAGCATAAAAATTACCTGATCCACAGGCAACAGGATGGAATTTGGCCTGCTCACGAATAACTCACTTAGTGGGTTTCCCAAAGTTATCCGAATTTTTTCTAATATGACTGTGTATAATATAACCCACAACTTACACGTATTATCTGTTCTCTGCCAATTACGGAATCTATTGGCCTGTTATTGAAGATGGAAATATGTACACTGTCAGATTATAAAGGTGACCACATTTCCTAAAGAATAAAAGCCTCAATGAATACAGTGAGACTTACTTCTAAGCAAACATGCATAGGATTGTGGTATTAAATGAATCGACTTTTAAAGACAAATTTCTTTCCCCTTTCTATTATCTTAATAATCTGCTTAAGACCTGCCTGTTTTAGTTTATCTAGACAATGCAGTCTGCCTGAGCAAGGTAATTCAATTTTTAAAAATATATTTATTGCAGCTGTCTCCAAGCAGGGCAATCTTTATTAAATGATTTTCCTTAAAAATACAAGATGCTGGTTTAAACTGTCTTTTTTAAAAAATATATCACATGTACATCTAGAGCATATGCGTAAGATAATGTGGCTTTTTCACAAGTGCAAATCTTTTTCTTTCTGTTAAATCCTTCTTTCTGTTCATTAACTGCAGTAAGGCATATTCCTTTCTACAGACAGAGTAGCAGCACTAATTTTGACCCATTTATGGGTACTTCTTTTAGAAAGAATGCATAGTTCAATGAACAGGATAAGCTGTTCTTAATGATATTTAAGGAACATGGATTGTTTTAGTTGTATATTCTCCTGCTAGATTAAGAAAACCTTGGTATCATTAAAGTAGTTAGGCCTTCTGGATTGTGCACTGGGAATCTAGATAGGACAAACAGAGGCCCTTTCCGCACAACGTCGCTGTCTCGTTTCTGCCACAGGATGGCAGTGGTTGGCAGGTCGCACTTCCGTTGCCGTTGTCACCGTCTTGCTGTTATCCTGTCGTGGAGCATCGTGCTTGTGCAGTTTTCGCAAAACGGAAAAAAAATCTGTTTCATGTATGTGATCGCGCAGTGCTCTCGTCACTTCTGGCCATGCGGAAGCTGCAGAAGCGCATTTGCAACGCTTCCTTCTGTAGCGCAGCATTGGGAAAAGCCCAGCTGCACTGCAGAAGGAAGACGTGGCGCCACTGCGTTCTCTTTTGCATGGACCAAGCTGATGCAGAGGGGAGCATTGCTGGCGCACTCCCTTCTGGACCCGGGACTGCAGCGAGATGACGTGGAAGAGCATTGTCGTGTGGAAATGGCCAGAGGTTAACAGCAAGCATATACGCTCATCAATTTCTAGACACAAATGTGGCTTACAAAAAACTGTTGTGCAGGTTTTGTTTTTGTCTCCTCCCCACTGCTTTTATTTATTATGGTTCAGAATAGGTTTTGAACAAGGAGGAAAATGTTAGTCTTTCACTAATCTTCACTAACAGAAGGTTCATCCAAGCAGATTATTTACAGTTTAATCTACTCCAGGCATGCCTCGACACTCACAAGCTTGCTGGTTTGGGAGTGGTTGCATGCTTGTTAGCAAAATGGGGATTCAATACTGTTACTTGTAACGAATTAACCAAGGGTGTGAAGTTGCGTGCTCAAGTACTAATACAGAACTTCAACACTTTGTTTGCTAACTTTTTATAGAACAGCCATGCAGACTCATGACTGAATCAACAAGAGAAGGCTTCAGATTTTTTTAGGAGGCATGGGTTTGATGTGGACAGTGATGTTATGGAAGCCGTTATATCATCAATCTCTTCATTTCCCCTGGGTGTCCCTTTGTTTTCAGCATTACATTTCGTTCTCTCAATGCTATTTTAACAACCCTTTTGAAGGGGAGATGTCAAGAGAAGCACAGAGGAAGAAACATCTCACTCATGCCTGTCAATTAAGGCCACTACTTCAAAGCAGGAAATTGTACATGATATGATATGCAAGCACACCAGTGCAAATGTATACAAAAGACCTTTTCTATATATGCTTGTGAGGTAAATGTTTCTTAATATTTGTTGCTGTGGTTGTTGTGGCCCTTCAATTTGTTTCCAACTTATAGTGATCCTAAGGCAAACCTATCACAGAGTTTTTCTTGGCAAGACTTGCTCAGGGGGGTTTGCCTTTGCTTTCCTCTGTGGCTGAGAGAATGTGACTTGTCTAGGATCACCTAGTAGGTTTCCATATCTGAGTGGGGATCTAACTATTGTCTCCAGAGTCATAGTTAGAGCCTGCCAATTATATTTGCCTGTACCATGAACGCTTCTGGCCAGCCATGTGACGAGTAAAGAACATTTGCTCTGGTACCTATCGATCAATATTCATACAATAATACTCAGCCTAACATGCATGACAATCTTGAAATATAGGTCTCCCCACCCCCACCCCACTTGAAACCTCATTACGAGAAAGCCACAGGTACTTCATAGAAACAGGAATGAAAGGCATAAAAACAAAAGGAGTTTCAAAAGTTAAGCATGACAAAAAAACAGATTTGTAGTCATTTCTACAGCTTATATAGTGAGAAAAGCAGTTCAGATGATGCACTACTGATCTGATGTTTTAAATCATGAGAGGGGCTGCATGTACTAAGTATGGACAATTTTATGTGAGGTGCAAAGGGGGAAACTGCATCGTAAAGGGGTGAATTCTAGGCATGTAGTTTCAGGGAGCATTGATAGGTAGCTATAATTAGGACTTGGATGAGATGAATGAGTAGCAGGTTCTGTGGGCTACATTTCAGAAGCAGAAACTAGTAAATCCTCTTCTGAGTATTCCTTGTCTAAGAAAACCCTATGAAATTCATGGGGTTGTCCTAAGTCGAACAGGTGACTTGGAGGCACATACACACATAATTAGGAATACAGATGGCTGGGTTGTGTCAGGTCAGTTCAACTAGCTCAGTACTGTCAGTGCTAACTAGTTCCCTGGGACTTCGGTCAGGAATCCCTCTAAGATGCCAGGGATGGAAACTGTGCTCTGCCCCCAAATTATGGTCCTTCTTTGTTTTCACACTTTCTAGATGTTTCTCCCTATATACAAGAATACCTCAGTTAACGAAGTAGATACGTTCCTGGACATTACTTCTTTAAGAGGAAATTTGCTATCAAAGAAAGATATAACATAGGGATAGATTCCTACACCACACAAAAAGAAGAGCAATTCAAAACGTTTCAGCAAACTTTTTATTCAAAACCAATAATGTGCACATGTGAAATGAAATGATCAGGTCAGGTAAACCTTTGATAAGTAAACCAAAAAGATGTTGAGGCTTCAGAGTCACTTCAAGGCTTCTTTCAAAATGCATCCAGTGATAATCTTTCCTTTTTCTAGCCTCCGCTGTTCTTATCATTTCCATATTGCTGGCCACACTTATAGATCTATGCTGTTTTTGTTTGTTTTTAACATGCTGGGAGTAGCTGGAGAGACAGACTTATCCACCTTCCCTTTTTGTCACTGTTTTGCTGGTAAGGGATTCTGGAGACGGCTGCTGTTTACCTCATCTGGTGTAGGAAGGTACACACAGCTACAGCAGAACTGACTAGAGTATAATTCTACTCTTTCCCAGCTCAAACTTTATTGCATTGTTTACTGCAGACACAATGCTGCAGCTTGACATAAAATCAGTGTTTCTCCAGCCCTCCCTCACCATCCTCCCTGCTAAACCTTTCCACTAGACAGGCAACTAAGAGAAAGTGGAGGCTAGGCAGCCATAAAAAAAACTTTGTAAAAAAAAAGAGCTTTTTTGTCAGCCACTTTGTTAACTGAGTTATGCCTGTATTTCATGACTCCAGACACACAGAAAGAGATAGTTATCCTAATTCCTCCCCACCCCCTGAATAATGTTCTTGGAACCATTTCTCAACAAGCACTGTTGTTGCTGCTGCTGCTGTTGTTGTTGTGCGCCTTCAAGTTGTTTATACTTATGGTGACGCTAAGGCAACTGTATCATGGGCTTTTCTGGAGCTGAGTTTGTGTGATGGCACCCAAGGTCACCCAATGAGTTTCCACAGCTGAGCAGGGAATCAAACCCTGCTCTCCATGGTTGTAGTTCAATGCTCAAATCACTGCACCATGCTGGCTCTCAAATAAGCAAGCACTCCTCTATACAAATGCAACCCACACACCTCCTTCTGATTATGGATAGAAATAGCCATATAATTATACATTAAACAATATCAATAATGTATACAACTACGGTATAATGACAGCTTTTTTAACCCAAACCACCAGGCCTCTCATGCACATTAGGGGGCAGGTAGTTCTGCTGCCAAATATGAATTCTCAAATCAACACTGTTGGCATTTTCTTAATCACAACATATCCTTCTCACCTAGCTCATGCATAGAGGCTGCCACAGAAATCATAACATGATGTTGATGAGTGATGGCAGCTTAGGGAAAAAGAAGCACTTACGGTTTGCAGAAATTGCTGCAGCATTACCTATGGATAAGAAGAGCAATCTACCTGTTCCAGGTGTGACTTCCTAAATTCAGTATTGCACTGGCAATTGGACTTTCCTTCCCTCACCACCGAAGCTTTCTACATCGCCCAAAATATGCTCTGATGGGGTTCCCAGCTGTCTTGAGTAAGTTTTTACAACCATCCTTTGACTGCAAGGGGACAGTGACAAAGCCATTGTAACTGGACATAAAACAAAAGTGGCCAAAGAATACAAACAGACTGCCAAATTCACTCTCTATACCTGCCATATAGTTCCCTTCAAACTCACTGCCACATGCTTATACACTGATAACCATCAGTCAAAATCAGGGGCTCTATAACTCCAACTTAATCTCCCAAAATCTCTTAAGAAATTCTCTACACTGTTTCTAAGCTGAAACCAAGAACATCTAAATTCATTTTTCCTACTCTGTTCTTTTTCCTGCTGCTCGTCTTCTTGCTCTCTGTTCTTTTTCTGTTCCCTGCTCTTTGCTAGCTTGATTGCACTGAAGGCTGCTTCATGTAATTAATTTTCTGTGTGCGTACCTATAGAAGTTTTCTATGAATGGCAAAATACTGGGAGAGTCAGTGGCTGAGCTTTTTGTCAAAAAGTCATTATAATAGCCCTCCCTGTTGACCAACAGTACCCAACAACTGAAACACAGGCCATTTCTGCACTACACTGTTGTAGTGCTATTATTCCACTTTCCGCATCCTACAGAATCCTGGGGTTTGAAGTTTAGGGAGGAGCCTTTAGAATTCGCAGCCAGAGAGCTCTTGGGCCTCAGGAAACTACAAACCCCAGAATTCCACAGGAGTTTGAAAGTGGAATAATAGCACTATAACAGTTTAGTATGGAAATGGCCACAGTTCCAGAAGAAACTGTCTTTTCAATTTTCTCATAATCCTGTGAGCAGTTCATACCATCCAGGAAAAGTTCTAAAAGGTGACTACTTTTGTTTGTTATGTGCTTTTGAGTTGTCTCTCACATGGCAACTCTTTCACAGGGTCTTCTTGACAAGATTTATTCAGAAAGGGTTTGCCATTGCCCTCCTTTAAAGCTGAGAGAGTCTGACTTGCCTGAGGTCACCCAGTGGGCGTCTGTGGCTGAACAGAGATCTGAAACCTGGTTTCTTGCAGCCCTAGTTCAACACTCAAACCACTATCCCACACTGGCTCTATTTTTATCATTGGAGTGACTAAATATAGACCATTGTACAAATACCCATTTCAGAAAAAGGGGAGAGGAAGAAAGCTTTAGATTTCAAGATGTTTTGAATGTGTTCCTTGTAGAAATAATCTTAGACACAGTGTTTTGTTCATAATGGAGAGACTTAGGCCCTTTCCACACGGGGTTAAAAAAACGGTGTAGAGCAACCTCTGACTGAGGTTACAGTCGTCTACACTGTAATGTGGATTGGGGCGGACTACTTTTGTGTAGTTCCACACCCCAATCCGTGCAGGGGCGACTGGAAGTGGCGCTGCCGCGTGCTTTTTGAAAACCACTTGTCTTGTGGTTTTTAAAAAGCACAGGCATGCAGCCCTGTCGCAGTGCCCAGTGTGGATTTGCAGGCGCACGCAAGTGCACGCCTGCAGACCGGCCGGGGGGTGGGCTTCCGGCTGGGAGCTTCTCCGGTTGGCGGAGAGCCTCCGCCAGCTGGAAGCCGCCATTTTGGACGCCGCGGGACTCCACAGGACGCCGCCGCGTGTGGAGCAGCGAACCCGCGCTGCTCCACGTTGCGATGGCTCCAGGTAAGCTCCGTTTTGGCGTGTTTTCGGGCGTGGCTTCCTCCACGTGTGGAAAGAGCCTGTGATTGTTATTAAGTGTATGCTAAAAGTCCAAGTGGCTTAGTGTGCTAGTTGCAGAAAAACAACTTAAAACAGATTGTCAATCTTGAAGAATGGCAAATTTTATTATGGTATACCTTTTAGTGTAGTACAGTTCACATCATCATTGTGCATCCCTCAAAGCTTATGCCATGGCTAAACATGTTAGTCTCACAGGAATCTTTGTTATTCTATATTTTTCAGTAATATTTGGTGCTCTGAGTGTGTCCTTTATAAAGCTTGGAAGACTTTCTGAGCAGGGATTGAACTCTGGTCTCCAGAGTTCTAGTCCAGCATTTAGTCCACTATAGTGCACAGGCTCTCTACACTGAAACTGAAAAAAGTTCTTGTGCAAGAGGTTCATTCACATTGTGGTTATCCAGGTAAGAGTTGAACTTATTGTAGTGTCCCTTCAAGTTGCTTCCAACTTTCGGTGACCCTAAGGCAACTCTGTCACAGGGTATTCTGAGGCTGAGAGTGTGTGACATGCCCAAGGCCGCCCAGAGGGTTTCCACAGCCAAGCAGATAATAGCCCAATGCTCAAAACACTACAACATGAGTTGAACTACTGATATTTATTTATTTACCACCTTTTCCCTGGTTCAGGATCCAACATACACTCCAGCAGATTAAAAAAATAGTTAAAATTCACAAAATAAAAAAGTTACAGAGCAATTAAACTATCAAAAGAATAAAAATCAGATAAAAACATGAACCGTTTAAAAAGAATACAACAGTACAACAAATGATAGGAAATCTAACACTTTGTACAGGACTCATCCTGCCTAAACAATCAGTCCTAAAATTTGTCAAAACACAAAAGATTTTGCCTGTTTACGAAAAGAGAGCAGGGAGGTTGCTTGCCCAAACCCTCTGGCAAGGGAATTCCCTGGGGAGTTTCCTGCCTGGAGACAGCCATCAAGAAAGCCCTCTCTGGTATTCCCACCATATATGAAAAGGCCATTTTGAAGTCTTTGTTGCTCTGGTTTTAAAGTGCCTAATTGTTAAATGTAATTCAAACAAGTAAACAAAGAAAATTATCATCAGATACAGCCATGGTTTCATAGGGTGACATAAGTCTTTTTTTTTAAAAGCAAGATGTGAGTTTCAACAGGAAAGTATAGGTTTATCAATTCAGATTTATGACTGGTGGCCTTATATCAAAATGTTATGCCACATCTTAACAACCAAGATTCTAATTTCCTAAATTAATTAGAATAGAATATTGGGAAGATCTATAACACATCTAGGGGATTTCTGGCCTTCTAGACATTTTCAACTACATCACCTATTTGGACACTCCTAATCCTCTATCACTGCTCATGCTGGCTGACAGCTTCTAGAAGTTGAAGTCCAAGATATATGAAAAACCAAATATTTCTTCCTCCAGCTCATATCATCATCTAAAAGTCTCATCTTGGGCTCTACAGGGCAGACACATAACTCTCCAAATATACTGTTCCACCTGCAGGGCAATGATCAGTGCTCAATAAGTCAGGGTATATAACAAGATAGATAGGAGTTATTTATACCTGGGACCCCTTCTGCAAATAGAAGAGGTATGCGTCAAAGTTGTTCAGTGATACTTCTATCAAGGGGTCACCGCTAGCGGACTTTGACAGCTGTGAAGAAGTTCAGCCTGAGATTCCCCTTCAGGAGGCATCTGAAGCATAACCATTAATCAGTGATTTTTAAACTTTGGCCCTCCAGATGTTTAGGATGTCAGTTCCAATATTCCTGAATGTGGCCAAGCTGCTTAGGGCTTCTAGGAATTGAAGTCCAAAACAGTTGAATGTGTTTGAGAACCACTGACTAAATGTGATTGAAAGCTGTCAGCATTCCAATCCTAGCTAATCAATGGCCGCTTGTCCATTTTTATTTTATCAAGTGAGGATTATTCTGCAAAGAATTTTCTCAGCTAAGTATGCATATAGAATAAAACTCACTTGATTATGATGAACACACAGGTGATTCAAGTATTTGGCCAGGATACCAATGAACTATTTTGAACCATGGTTTAAAAAAAGAGAAACAGAGTTGACTAGAGGTTCCATTGTTTCAGTCCAATTGTCCACAAGGTTTATAGCACTTCACTCCTGGTCAGGATGAGGCTGAAATGATCAGCTACCAGCTTGTTACCAGTCACCAACATGAGAAGCAAGTGGTTTTCCTGAGCAATACTGCTACATCACATCTCAGAATAATGTGCTTATTACAATTAAAATAATACTATAATGTGCATATTACCAGTAAAGGCTTAGGAATAAAATAATGTCAGCTTCTGATCAATGCAATCCCATCACAATTAGCCAGATCATCTTCTGATCATTTGGGGCACTGAGTTATGCATTCAAAAAGCCCAAAAACCATCCTTGCATGCTCCATATTTAGGTCATACTTGAAGACTATGGTTTACACTGGTAATTAAACAAGGCTTCAGTCTGAATTGTTGTGGGCCAGCTAAAGAAACACTAACTTAAAAAAATAAAGGGCAAAGTGAAAATCACTCAGTGTTTTATTTCTGGATGTTGCTGTGTCTACCTAAGACACTTCAAAAATAATCTAACAGTCCTGAACAGTGCATATTACAGCACATTTTTGGTTTTGTCATCCATGAAATACTAATTCTATGGAGACGAAGGATAAGATCACCCCCACAGCAGTGTCTCCTCCTGGTCCCCTATATACTATCCACATGCTGGGAGGAGTAACTCTCAAAAGGTGAGCATGTAGATTATCCCCACAATTTTGAAATCAGCACTGTCTGGAATCACAATCACCATGAGAGCCTATGAATCTACAAATGTTTCTCCCAGACAGTGGAGGGGAGGCTAGGGTAACATGTTGCCCCTCTTCCCTTCAAGACAATCACAATCATACAGAGGGGCACATCAAAAGGAGGAGAGGATGTTCCAAGTATTTTTAAGCAACCTTTGCAATAAAGTGATTCAAAGAACTGGATCTCTCATCTAAGGAGCCTGATGCTCCAATACAGCCGAAGTGCGTTTCATTACAACTGGATGCTCAGCGATCATTTACATTATACAGAGAGCAAGATTTCTGAGCCATTTCTTGCTATAACTGGACATGTTTTATCAGATGAATTCAAGATCAACCCAAGTCATTCTGCTGCCCGAGGCAAGGACAATATCTCACACCACACAATTCTACACGTAGAAGCCAATCAGATCTTACTTTAATACTTTAATACTAATTTCCTTCCCGGCATCTGAGAGTAGCAGGCTGTTACGGGGCACTGGGTAGGGTATGTGGCATGCATTCTCCTCCAAGACCTTCCCACTGCTCTGTAGGTTGCCCCACTTTCCTTAACAGCAGGATCGGCCCTGGTTCTACCATTATTCACTTCGGCACAGTCACAGTCAACTAAAAACTGCAGGGAAGTACTTTTTCCAGTCACTACATCCATGTCAGATTCTATCTCTTTCGTAACTTCTAACAAGGATTTCAAGTAGCTTTCTTAGCTGCTGTAATAATAACCGTGGCCTTGAAATGGCAAAGCCAACTGCAAACACCACTGCTGTGCCTGAGGCCAACCAGCAGAATGGAGCTGTTTGTCAGCATCCTTGATTCCCAAGGCAAACAGGAAATCTGACTACAATAGACAATTGTCCAAAGTAGTGTGTGTCTCCAGCATTTACCGTATTTGTATGTTATTATGAAACTGTAGCTTTCAACAAACCCTCAAGTGAGGGTTATAATAGACTATAAACATCCCCCCCACCGACTAAATTGGATTCCAGTATCATGTTAAGAACTTCCCTTCAAGAACTGCCAACGCCTTCAAGTTACCAACTTGGACAAGAGTCAGTTATAGCTGAACAAATATTCCTTATTTGCTTTTGCCGCAAAACAAATAGACCATGTGAAAACTCTTTTTAACCCCTACTTTTTAAAATAAATAGGACAACCTAATATCAGACCACTGATCAGAGTCAATAGTTCCTCTCATTTGCAAGTCAAACTGATCAATCACAGGCTGAACTGACTCTCCCTTACTGTGAAGAACACACCCAGTAATGTACAGATTGTCAACATTCCTCACAGTATGCAGAGTACCTCTCTACTCCTTTTGTTGTTATTTCACACGGCAGTTGCTGAGCTGTAGGCAGAATCCCAATCTTTTTCCTACTTTAGAGAGGATCTTCACATCACTGTTACCATGGCATTACGACCAATGTACACAGGAAACGAATAAAGAGGAGGCAAGCGAAATGGGAAGTAAAGTAGGAAGCAGTAGGAAAAGAGGGAGACCACATTACGGGTAGATTGTCTCAATCAAGAAAAGCAGGGCCCTGAGTCTGCAGGATCTGAGCAGGGCTATCAACAACAGGATGTCTTGGAGACCTCTCATACATAGGATCACTGTAAATCAATGCAGACTTGATGGCGATTAACAACAACATCATAGAAGGAAATTGACCTTCTTTCCACTGTGAGTACTGTGGTAATGGTTGATCAGGCCAGGAGCCATAGGGAAATAATCATGTTAAGCATTCTCATCTTTCTAAGAAAATGACCAACTTCTAAGCTAACAATCAAATTAAACAACTTGAGTGTTCACATTCCTGAAAAAGCCATTATGAATAACAAACCTGTACTGGGGCATTAAAAATGAGCAAATCAGAATTATAGAACAATGTAGGCTGTCTTGTCTGCATTCAATGGATTGATTAAAACCTTTTATTTGATAAGGTGCCTCTGATTAATGATGAAATAGTTTTTTTAAAAAAAAGGAAAAATTGTTTTAAACACAGTTCTCTACAACAGAGCTTTCCAAACTTTTCATGTTGGTGATACACTTTTTTAGACATGCATCGTTTCACAATATAGTAATTCAGTTTTACTGGCAAACTGGAGGTTAACCTAACCCCATATGAGAGATACAGAGACATACATAAATTGAAATAACAAAATGTATGGGGACACAACATGTCTTATGAAAACCTTTCATATATTTTTAAAAATATATGATTTATAAATAATAACATACATTTCCAAGATTGTAGGCAACACACCTACACACTTCAGGCAACACACTAACGTGTCATGGCAACGTGTCATGGCACACCATTTGGAAAGCCCTGCTCTACAAAAAAATATATAGGTGAAAATGCCACCAGAGAAGAAACATTCCTCCTTTCATCTCATGCAGGAGGCAATGTCTTTTCTAAAGTAGTTCTGCTGTGACTTATACAAGCCTCATAAAATGATTACCCTAACATGAACAACTGGCATACTTTCCACAACATTAGCAGAAAGTGTTTACTTAGTTTACCATATCAGCACAGAGTGGAAGTTAGATTATAGAGCAGTAGCTGTTTTCCAGTTTGTTTGCTTACTGAGAAAACCAATTCCAGCTTGAACAGGTTAAGCAAAAACATTACACGTCATCTGACAGGTAATGCATTTGTGCGCTCCTTTGGCTAATGCACACATCTCTCTGTTCAAAACCCACCCGCTTGGTTTCTCAGTGGCTGTTCTCCACTAGCATAAGAGCTCAATTGAAGAATTTTCACCCAGCACTTTGAATGGAACAATTCTATTATGGCTTTCTGTTAAACTGACACAGAAAGAAAGGAATATCATTTCACTGATTTCTTTTAGAGACTAAAGTGTATCAGTGGCTTTTTGTACCCTTCCACAGTATTTATGCCAAATTATTGCTTATTCAATCACTTGACCAAGTTGTCATAGTTGTACTGTTAAAATTATCACAACAGGAATTTATTGTTTTTTCATTAGCATCTTTAAAAATGACAACAAAGAACCCCCTCTGTTAGTTTACTGGAAGGCAATTCCAACATTATAAAAAGCTACTCTAACTTCCATATTTCTACAGTAAGGAATCCCCAAATGAAGAAAATGCCTCTTATTTCTGTTGATTTAGATGGAAAATGCAGAATGAAAACTTTCAAGTTAGCATGAGAAGTCTGTGATAATATCAATAATTGTCGAACATTCATGAATACTGCCATATATTCATCTTCTGAGGTCCTGAAACTCAAACTATTTTAGATGGCCTTTATTGTACCTGCTTTATCCAAACAAGGTTTTAGGTTTAGACTGAGGGGAAGCCATGAACAATGCAAAACTTTGTTGAAATGGATTAGCAGACAAAAATAGATAGCTTTTTCTTTATTAGCACAGTGGTGGGATTCCCAGCTTTGACAGCAACACAATGTACACACTAACCTCCATGATTTTTCTTCTTCTTCTTTTTTTAATTAAATGAAATTAGTAATACAGAAGTCCATTGTTCAACATAAGGGAAGGAAATGAAAGCTGAAGAAACTTAAATTATTTTAAGAATCAGAAAGTGTACACTACACATTTTTACATGAAATTTTTACATGTGTTCTTTTCTCTTAAGTAAAGCTCATACCATTATTTAAAAAAGAAAAAGAAAAAGGAAAGGCAAAGATGAAATTCTTGCTTCCTTAAATGGGAGCCGTAAATGACAAACAGACTGCCAATGAAAGTTCCAGCAGGGACCAAATTCCCAGCCCCACACAAGAAAGGGTCCAAGTAAGATAACCCAATTTCTAACATGCAATGTTATCCTCGGGGAAGCTCATAAATATGTGCATTAACTTAAACATCTTGATTTGGCCACATCCTGCCCACCTTTGTAGAGTGGCAAGGAATCTAAGCTAATAAAATCAGTTTGAATACTAAAAGTATCTCTACCTTCTGAGTTTGTATAAAGATGCAAATAGTCTCCTTAACATAACTTAGGCCCCGCAGGTCTCTTCCATTCCAACCGCCACTGCTGCAGCCTTGGAGGAAGAGAAGAATAGACAGTATTTTCTGGACTTAATCCATCTCCCTGACTGCCATTCCCTTTCCCTTGTGTGTTGCATTTTATTTACACTGGGGCAGGAAACTGTCACAATAATCATTTTTAAGCCACTCTGCGAGCCTTTTTGGCTGAAGGGAGAGATATAAATACTATAAATAAACAAACATAATTTTCAGTGGTGAAAAATCAAGAAGAAAATATATCTTGAGCCCAATCTTGAACATCCTAAGCTATTTTACGGAGCCTGGAGAAGTTACATTTTGGATTACAGCTCCCAGGATACCCAACGAGCATGACTGCTGCGATCTGTAGCTCACAGAACTAACTCTTTCAAACTCATGTATTTTATATTGCGACAGCTTGTCTAGGCCAGTAGTGACTACTTTAACTTGTTGTCACTCTAAGAAATTTCAGACAGAAATGTTTCTTAACCCAGTTATCAGGGATCACTTCAGCTGTGAGTGCCAGGGAGTGAATCTGGATCATCTGGATGAACAGTCTGTGCTCTGCCAATGAGCTATGGCACCTCACTTTCACACTTGGGTACTGCTGTGCTTCCACTTTCCTCTAAATTGCCCTTTCTATAGCTACACTCTCATTCCTTTTCTCTCTTTTATTTTTAAGTGCTCTGAGTACTATTCCAGCTCTGACCGAATAACTTCAATAGTTCACCATAAGTATGAACAAAACCATGATTTTTGAAAACATTACAGTATGAAATGTCTCAGTGCTATCTTTCCTTTCTCCACAGATGCACATTTCTCAGTGCTCGATGGTCTATTAAGCCCACTTAACCATATTTGCTGCTTATACATCCCCAAAGTCCATTCAACACCTCACATATCTTTGCACCATTTTTTTCTGTGCATGCTGTTCCTGGATGACCACAACCAGCATATGGCTTCCAGAACACCGTACAGACCAACATCACATGAAATTCCATTTTCCAACAACCAAAATCTTGTGTGGAATGAATACTTGGAAACTTTATCATCTTCAGTCATAAAAGGTGTCTGAACAAAATAAGACCTTATCAAAAAGATGGCCAGTCATTGTGAGACTTTTATATTTTGGGGAGAGTTTTTTTCCTAGAAAATTCAGTTGTACAAAAAAATATTGCATTAAGCACACCCCAACATTTCTCACCAAAACTGTGTATTGTGCACAAAAGACCCTGTTTTCAGTGCAAAAACCTTTTTGTACAAGTGATCTTTTCCCTAAAATACAATAAATGAATAAATGAATGAACAATACGCAAGAACTCTTGTAATCTCACTCAGCAAGGAGAATATTTTAGAAGCACTGCATTCTGATATGCAAGAACTAAAAAAGAGAAGATCTGCATCTTTGCTATATAGACTGCATTCACCTTTGCAGGAAAAAAGATCTTCTCTTCTGCAGGACCCACAACTTGCAATTCTCTTACTCAAAAGATTTCTACAGCTTCATCTTTCTTTTGTCTTGGAGGACAGGTCAAAACTTCTCTTATTCAGCTTTTAGTAGCTGATCTGCTAGATTCCACAGTTCATATCCTGTACAGTCCACCAACATTTGGAAATGGTGTTTTCAACTACTTACCATACACTTTCTAATCAAAATTAAACAATGCATGGACAAAGCTTACAGATAACACTCAGTCCTAGACATTTGCACCACAGGCTTCTCACTTTCAATCTGCATATCCCAACCTCTAGTCTGATATTCCCACTTGAGTGTTTCATTGTTGTCTCAACTCAGTATGTTCCAGATTGCACTCATCCTTCCTCTCAGATTTTACGCTTCTCACTCTCTTTATGCAGTGACATCAACACTACCTACCTTTTCAGCAGGTATGAAGCTTTGATTTTAATGGATGCTTCTGTCTCCTTTCTCTGTCTCTTATACTTTGTCCATGGAAACATCACATCTCTTCTGAGTGTAACACTTCTTTTCTTGGTGTACACCACGTTCATCTACCCCCATGCTTGCCAAAGTCTCCTCCTCTATTAATCCATTCACCACTATTCTGAGCTCTTGCCACCCAAACAGCACTCTTCTCATCAAGCAGACTATTTAACATCCTCCTTAAATCATTATGCTGCCTTCACGTTCATTCTCAAATCCAGCACAAATGCCCAGTCCCTCACTGTCCTTTCCAATTTTACTTTTGGCCACAGTTTCCCATTGTATGTTTTGATCCCCTGGCTCTTTCACCATCAGCCATCTAAAATAAAATAAAAAATAAAATAGGATGTCAAGAACATCAATGATGCTATATAACCATGGAATTGCTTTGTGACCATATGAAGGCCATGCCTGTTATACAGAAAAAAACATTTACAATGGTAGATCAGGGTACAGAACCACTCCCATCACTGATATTGTCATGGCTGAATGGACAGTATAAACAGAAGAGAAACAAATAACAGGTCTCTTGCTTCTCTAAAAGGAAATTATGAAGCTGGGGGTGGGGTGGGGGGATTATTTATTTATTTAGTGACTTTAATGTTTCACAGTGGTGGTCTCTGAAGGAGCCCCTAAGCCCAAAGGGAAATTTTTCATGCCAAGGTTGATTTAAAAAAACAAACAAATAGCAAGCACAAGTCAAAAGACCACATACATCTGCTAAAAAGGGGGTTCTTTTTTTCCTATTGCAACTATTTTCAATGAGAATTCCCCCCCCCCATTTTGATTCTTCCTCCCAAGGAACAACACCCACTTAAACATATAAAGCTCCTAATCCCCCTAATAAACAATTTATGGTACGTGAAGTGGTGTTTTTTTCAAAAACTTGTTTTTGCCCCTCCCTAAATGCAGAGTATTCACCTGGAAGCAGCACCCAATCACACTGGGCACACTGGCTGTAAGCCAGGCAGGAGCTCTGCTAGTTCCTGAAGGAGATGGCTGTGTGTTGTACAAGAGACCACTGTGGAGTTTTAGACCAACCTATTCCTAAGGTCTGAGTAAAATCAGTTTCAAGTACATCTAGGAATAACTTACACAGATTAGCATATCCGTTGCTGAGCTCAGGGTGTGCTATGTTGTTTTCTTCCTGAAAATGAGAGTTAATCTTAAAAAAAAATACATCACATTGATATTAACACAGGAAGAAGTCCTGATAGCACAGGTAGTATTTTTGGCTCCAGGATATCAAGTAACTGGACTCTTAAGCATAGAAGCCTGAAGCCCAGAAGCTGTCACTGAAGGCAGAGGAGAGAGAAGAGACATTCCTTCCCCAACTCTTAGAACAGGAAGGAAAACTGGGACAGTGAATGGATATCACAATTGGTTCTTAAGTTTCAGATGGCCAGAAATTTGGAAAGCAATGCCCTTGGGGGTAAGGTTTCTATTTTCCCACCTCACACCAAACAACAACCTTATTAAAGTTGAGTTTTAATAGGAAAGCCAAGATTTTTGCCTTTAGAATGGAGCTTTTGTGTTGCAAGACTGTTTCTGAAAACTGAGGGGAGAAAATAAGTGTGAAACACTTGTCACTGGACCTCAAGTTTCCCTTAAAGACTCAAAAGTGTTGCTCTGAATAAAGTAAGGCAATCCCATGCTGAGGGTGATTCTTGCTTTTCTTTTGTATTTTTATGTTTTCCTTTACTTTCTGTTTTTTTAAAAAAAAAAAAACCTTGTAACAAAGAAAAATAGCTGCAACAGAACTGACCTGTGCTTCTTCCTTTTATGTTTCTTTTCTTTCTTCTCAACATGCAGAGCTAACGAAGCACAAGAGAAGATATTTCTAGGATGACAGGGGAAATAACGAAGAAGGCAGCTTCCCAGATCCTTGGTTTATGTATGATACAAATGGGAACCAAGTTTCACCAAAATGAAACTTGGCTGTTATCTCTCACCAGTCTATTTTGATGGGGTGATTGTTCAGCTAGCACTAAATGCTACACACATGAAATCCAGCTGTTTCTGTCATAGTCAAAAACCATTTCTCAGTTTCCAGCTATTTCCGTTCATGCAGCTGCTAATAAAATATAACTAGTCCTTAACCACTTAGCAACAGATCAGTTGCAAACTGTTCTTCAAGAGCAATACATGTCTGGCTATTTTTGGATACAGAAAAGGCAACCATATACCCCATATAAGTGGCAGTTCACACTGTACTACCATTCAGAACATTAATCTTACTTTTTACCTACAGTCTGAGCCAATTATGCCCCCAGACCATGTTCTACTTTTCACTTAGTTTTCTTTGGAATGGTCTGTATACTTTCATTGCCCGTTCCTCAGTCTACTATGTGGTTTTAAAATTTGCTAGGTGCAACCATGCTTAATTACTTGCATTGGGCAAACACTACTTCACAGGATTGGACACAGCTGTATTTGACATTTTACAATGAGCTGAGTATAAATCAGCAGCACACCCTCCTGGACTCAGTAACACGAAACTCAGTTTAGTTCACTCTGTCCTTTTGAGATGTCTCCAGCTGTATGATAGTGACTTTACAGCCTGCTGTGAGCCATCGGAATGGTTGCGCTGATGGACAGAAAGTAGGCAATCACTTTGGCAGGAGAGGCAGTGTGCCTCCACCTATTAGAGCCCAGTTTTGGAAGGTACAGCAAGCTGATTTCAGGAACAAAACAGCCATGTCTCAAATAAGCACTTCCTTCCTCTTACAGTTTACACAAATGGGCTTAAACAGTAAAGCATCATCCACCATTACCTCAGGCAGGCTATCTTTGTCCATTTCTTGGGGAAGTCCTAAACCTTCAGTAGCAAGCGAGAACATACAATGACCGCCCCACGCCATCCCTGAGCTTCTTATCCATTACTCAAGCCAACAGAGAGCAAGGAACAAAAGAAAGAGCAAGTAGCAAAACCCAGACTTGTTTCTCCAGATACATGTCTACCATCATCACCATTGTGCTTACCATGTCAGAGAAGGTAAAGCTAGTGAGTGCAGCAGATGACATAGTCCAAGAATGGGTGGGAGAAGGTGCAGTGAGGATGAGGATGGGGACTGAGGTTAGCAAATAATGTGGGAAAGGCAGGATACAGTTAACGCAAGGGAAATGGAAGAGAGCCTCAAGCCGGACCTTGGCCAAGACATTTTTCTACCCATAGCAAAGGAGAAGATGGCATCCTTTCCTCTCCACTCCTGCCTTTCCATCTAAAGAAGCAATGGCACAGTATCCTCTACTGCACTGGTAAACTCCAAGCTAGCCAAGGAGGTGCACAGCAGGCTGTCTGGAACACACCGTTCTGTCCTCCAACACCATTCATCATCTGCCACCTGAGGCATTTGCTCCATTCTGCAAAATGATAGAAGACTTGTCCTGCATCAAAACACTTCCCCACCTCATCTCCTTTGTAATTTCATGTAATTAATTAGAAGACCATGTTTAATACCACATAAATTCATTCCTATTATTCTCCAAAATTCCAGAAATCTCTTTCTGTTAGCATTATTGTGTTGACCATTGCTTCTGCTCTCTCATTGTTAAGTCTTTCTCTTTTCTGTCACAAAAATAACCCCTTCGAGCTTTTCAATCACTGTGTGAAAATATGCCACTGAGAATTTTATACCTTTGCTATTTGTCCATTCACAACTTGAGAGAACACAAAGACTATAGTTCAAATGGTTGGCAGATCCTTTTTTCAAGCTGCTGCTTGCTAAAATGCCCATTTAACTGCCCTGACACTGCACAAGATCCATTCTTATAACAGCAGAAAGTCCCATTTTGATTGCAATAGTTTTGTTTCTAGGGATGTGAAATCCACAGGAAGTCAAATGCACAAACCAAAGGTACAGCCTCCATACAACGTTACCATAGTTTCTCTCCGATTTTGAACAACCCTTTTGCAACGTTTCTGTGTGTATTATGACTAGAATATATTTTTCATGGATTTCAAGATACCAAATTTAGCAGCAACAGGGAATCCCAAACAAGAGGAAATCAAAGGACTGGGACTTAACTCTTTGAGGTTTTCAACCTCCAACAAAGGTAAACTCTTCACTGGACTACAGGTTGGGACTACAATTTGCCAAGTTTTACCTGTACAGCACCTAGGAAGTTTTTCAAGATGTAACAGCACAGAAACTCCTTGAGAAATTCAATGTTCTCTGCCAAAGAAAGGAGCAATAAGCTTCACACAGATCTCAAGAGAAGTTACTTTTCCATTGTTAATAAGGGTTGAAATTTTATTACCTGTCTTTTATCGCTCTTTGTTTCTAGTCCTGACATGACCAATATGGGGAATGCCTCTGCCTGCACTGAAATCCATCCCTCAATAGCATCTTAACCAACAACCCCTCAGACAGAATATAGGCCTGCAACTCTAACCACCATTTTCTCCTGCATTATATTTAACATCTTTCCCTGATGAAGAAGACAGTGAATCTTCAAAAGCTTACATAATATATTTTATGCTTTGGAGTGGTCCCAAGAAGGTATCACTGCCTGATGATTTTGGATTTTGCTGTATTTGACCTTTTCTGGATCATTTCCTATACATTGATACTGAGGTTGCTTGACACTTTGTGTCTTGCCTTCCTAAAAGTAGGTTCATGCTATGCCTATAATATTTCTGAAGTGACTATGCACACAGATTAAACTGCTTCATGAGGGACCAGTTGCTATAAGTTCATTTTGTCCAATACTCTTTATACTGACTGGCAATGACTCCCCAGGTTCTCAAGAAAAGAGATTTCTCAGCCCTACTACCCAAGACATTCCTTGTTTTTTGATACCTGGAACTGAACCGAAAAAATTCCGCACATTAAACATGTGCTGTATCACTATGCTATGGTCTCTACTCTCAAGACATTTCTCTACCCAGATACTTCTGGTACAAAGAGAGGTGAGGAAATGATTTTGTTTGGTTTGCATTCTGACACGGGCTGATGCAATTTGCATTTACCAGATTAATATGTGGACTGGAATGTAGCTATCCCTCTTCCTCTTCATTTCTCCAAATTTTGTGATACAATTCTTCAAAACAGCATACGAAAACATTTGTATGTTAGGGAAAGCTACACAGAAAATATGTATACCTGTAAAAGTATATAAGCTGTGCCTATCAGGAAAAAACTATGTACAAAAAAAGGTGTTTATGTATTTTTTTTAATGCAATACATGCAGAAATTAGATGGGACAGATTTATGATTGACTACACACAAAACTGACAAGGATTATACACGGAATGATTCCTCCATCCCTAGACACAAACACACTTAGCTTTTCAGATTTAGCTCAACCTGGAACCTTTGTGCCTTTCTTCGAATGCAATACTGCAATGCTCAAAACCACTAAAGGTGATGGAAATGTGAAAGAAGACATTAATCAACTCACATTTTAAATTTGTTCCTACTCTCTCACCTTCAAAGACATCCAGCTTTGTGAATACATTGAACCAAAGATATATATTTGTTTGCCTGTTAAGTGAGCCTCTTCTTCCAGTAAACTACCAGATAGGAAGGCTGGTTGTAAATTAGAAGTAACCTGAAGCACACAACAACAACAACAACAACAACAACAACAACTAACTTGCATGACTAATTTAACAGGGGCATGGTTTTAATATAGGGATTTCTTAAATGGGTAAAATAGCCCAAAGCTCTAGTTAGTCCCCTGCAGATGCTGCTGTAGAGAACAGCAGCTGATGCAACCAGATGGCTGATGTAATCTGATGGCAGTTAAGGGCCCCTGGTGTGTTTATTTTTTTTTCCATTCTATTTTTTAATAAAATACATGTACGAAAACTTAGTACATTTCATGTAGATTAAAGATGGAAATTGCACTTCTGTAAGGTTAGGATATTGGTTCAACATTTAAATTAAATTTTTAAAAACAGTAAACCTAAACTATAATTGCCCTGAGTATTTTTCCAAAATCGTACTACTGATTAAATATGGTATAGTATTTTAACCCTTACCCAACCCCAAGATAACAACTGGCCTCACTTTGTTTTTTTTAACATTTGTTCATTCATCTTCTATACACTTCCTACTTTCCCTTTATTGGAGTGTAATTCATAGATCCATTTACATCTCTTTAAGATTTCATTTTGTACCCGGTGTATTTATGTGACCTTAAAGAACTGATTGGAGGAGAAAAGTATATATGATATACATGAGGACCTGTAAGCATCTGTTATCTCATTGGACCAGATATATCAGCTGATTGGGCTGGGAAACATATAAAATAAGTCAGGATGAGATAAAAGTCAGCCTGCTTGCCTCTTTTCAACATACAAGATTGCTGTTGATAACAGCAGTGCTGTGTGGAGCTGATAGCGCAGACATGCTGATAGAGATAGAACATGTTTGGTAAAAGACAGCATCTTTGCTCTCCTCTGGGCCACACTAAATAGATATGTCTCCCATTCTTCTATGAGCTGTAATGGATGCAGCTAGATATAGCAATGCCCAAGGATAATAACCCCTGGAATCCTGTATGTCCACAGATGCCTGTTTAAAGATACTTCCTCAGCAGAAAAGAGTATATTCCTTCACGGATAAATAGAGAAGTCTGCTAGAGAGATGCAGAGATAAAGGTTCAGTTGTTATGAGAATGTAACATCCTATCTCTCATATAATGTAATGTAATGAATGGTATTATATTACATATCTTACATACAATATAATGTAATGAAAGCAATGAGTTCAGGCACTGACACGTTTATATTTCTCCCCTAAAGAGGGTGTATGTATTTGCATACCTATGAATGTATATGTATATCATACATGGATATGACAAATAGCTTAAAAGATTAACATAAAATATCCCATAAAAATATCCTGAAATTCCAATACTTAAGAATGGTTAAGTAGAGTGTTGATATTAACTCTGCCAGTCTGGGCACCCAGCTGGACATCCAGGTAGCCAGAGAATGATAAAAGGGACTCCAGAAAGATTCAGATTAGCTGACAAATGACACACAACCACACTTGTTTGGGATCTCATTTGAAGCCAACTGGTGGGGCTCCCACTCTATTACAACTAGAGACTATGAGATCTGAAAGAAGCCATGTAAAACATATGGAGGAGAGGAAGGGAATTAGTTCTGTCGATGTGAAAACAAGATCATTGTAATGCCAATATAGTTTTGACAGAGCTCAGAAAAAGTTAGTTTTGGATCACAGCTCCCAGAATTTCCCCATGCTGGCTGGCAGCAGCTGTAGTCCAGAAACATACCGGTAACTTTTTCCAAGTGCTACCTAGGGTTGTATATTCATTTGTGAAAAAACAGTCCAGATTATATCATGTAATCTGATACCTGACACTCTTCTCAATAGGACTGCAAAAACGAGCTCAGTTCTGCCATTCTTTGACAATGGCTGGCAAATAAAGGCTTGAGCAAAGAGGGGAAAAAAGGGTTTTTTGAAATTAAAGTAACACATGGTTTGGGGGTTTAAAAAAACCATTTTGTGCAGGGCTTTTTTGCAAAAAAGTCCAAAAATGAAAGAAAAATACACATAACCCTTCCTCCACCCGCTTTTGACTCATCAAGACACATTTTCTCACTAAGGATGAGGGGGGAAATGTGAGTATTCTTTATATACCCACTTCTAAATGAAATAAATTCCTCAAAAAAGGCATCTCAGTATCCTAGGAAGCAATGCATATTTTAAATCACATCTTGCAAGAAAACCAGACTGAGATTTTAGTACCGTGATGCTTTCCTTGTTGTTAGGGCTACTGGGATTCTTCCCATAAATAATAACATAGAGGATCCCACTCCACCTCCTTGAAAAAAAGCAAGTTAGTCAGCTTGAGAGTTCAATAAGATCTGACCAATCTGTCAGTTTGAATTTAACTAATTGATGTCAATATTGAAAAACCCAATGTCAGAATGGCAACAAAAACAACAGACACAAAAAACAATGTGTGTTTCTCTCTGAATCATGGCTCAATGGCTTTAGAGACACAGCACTGCGAGACTGTTTTGCTTGGCACACAGGGAAGCCTACTGACACCAGCCCTTTGTTATACTGATATGGTTCCATGGATTTTCAATATGATGGAGGTCCACTTTGAGAAAGATATCAGGCTCTTTCAAGGACGGGAGGCTGATTACTTGTCTTTTCTTCCTCATCCAGAAGGCTCGGCCATTTCCATTTTGTTCTCATTCAGGTCAGAAAGGTATTTAACTTTCAGTCTAATTGCATTGCTATGAGTTCTTGTTTGATCAGCTTCCTCTGCAGCTATGCTTTGGTTTCAGTGTCCACTGAAGAAAAGTCCTCTTTCTTTTTCTGCCATAGTGTTTTGTGTAATTATTAATTTGAGCCATTAGCAATCCAACTGTGTCCCAGGCCCAATGGCATTCAAGCATTTGGCAAACATTTGACCAATGCTGCAGTAATTCACTATGCTTAGTTGACTGTTCATTGAAAGAGAGTTGCAAACTCCAAGTGGTTTGGTGTCCTTGTTCTTCTAGGACAGCCATTCTTCGTTCTGTAGAACAGTCCACATTAAGATGCACAAGCTCACTCAGATCCTATTCACAAAGTCCTAAGTTGGCTTCTGGAATGAATTTGAGAATCCTTCTATTTATGTTCCTGGCCATGAATGTGTGTGGGTCAGAACAGAATGAACCTTTTCAATTATTTACTAAAGAGTGGGTAAGCTGCTTGCCTTTTTCCTGAATTATTTCCTGCTTGCTTTTGCCACTAATATGGTTACCACACACACACTCACACACCATATGAAACAGTAAACACATTGGAAGAAGAATAGCAGAATCCAAAAACAGTCACATCTGGCTAACAGTAGCACACATATAATTGTGAGATTTCCCCACTTTGGTTCACTTACCACATGGGTGGGTGTGCTGTTACAAATTATTACACTAGGTCCTTTGCACTTGCTTGACCAGCATCCACTGCTTCACTTACCTACAACCTGCAGATGAAGGCAAGGGTCAGTTGGGGACCAGGCTCCCTGTGCTGAGCTCCTGAAAGCAGCCCCTCTTCCTGGGTGCCAAATCTGGAGGGAGACCTGGCTGTGCTGAGCCATGTGCCTCTCTCAGCTGAGGAAGGAATGTCCAACCACTCGTTCGGGCAGGAAAAGGCACATGGCTTCATGCAGCTGTGTCTTCTGTGCCTCTCCCTTAGCCAAGGAAGAAGGGAGACTTGGCTGAGAGAGGCAGAGCTGTGCGCATCTCTCCGCTGGGGAGAGAGGGAGGGAGATTCCTTCGTTTGCCAAGACAGGTGCAGGGATCTGGTAGCACAGAGTCGCATTCCTCTCTCAGCCAAGGAAGGAGACGGACACTCCTTTCTTAGCTGAGAAAGACACACAAATCTATGCAACTGGGCCTTCCACCAGATTTGGCACCCAGGGACAGAGTTGATCACCAGGCCCTATTTGGGAAGACAGGCAGGCAGACAGGCAGGCAGAAGCTTGGGCAGTAGTAGTGCTTCCTTCCTTCACTGCCTTGCCCAGTCTGGGGGACAAAATATAGTGTTTGGTATTATCCACATTTTTCTCTATGCATGGTAAGTCCAAGAAGATATCTTCATGGATATGGGGAATCTGTTGTATTGGTAATTGCACAAGTAATTGCACAAGGAACAGAATGTAATACAGATCTTAGAATCAAACTGTTTGACAAAAATGACACATTCCCCCAGTACAGTTGATTGTATCCAATGCAATATGTCTGCCAATGGAACTGAAATTGCCCTGCTCACTTGCTCCCTGTATTTAACCTGTCTAACCTCTGGAGCAAATATGGAAGGGCATGGGATGCAGGGGAAAAGAAGAACAAGGGGACTTCCCACTGGAAAAGTGAAAGGCTGCTCCCCTGACATTGGATGGAATTCCAAATCCCTACTCCCTTTATAAAAAATGCAGCATTGCGTCCAGCAGACAAAAATATCTGGAAGGTCTTGACAACTGGCAGTTGGGAACAAAGCCACAATTAATTCATAGGAAAAGAGAAAAGCTGAATAAAACAGCTGGAAACAATAAGCCCATGTTTATGTTCTACACATGGGGAAAAACCTCACTCTTTCTTTTCTCCAGAAAAATACTGCTGTACAGCCTAATAAAATTCAGCTTTTCCTATATACTGTTCTGACATTTCCTATATACTGATTCCTACATACTGCAATACAGAATACGGAAAACACATCTGAAGAGATGGCATTCTTCAAGCACCAATTTAGATCAGGTCGTTTAGAAACTGCAAAGACTTGCACACATGTTCTGCTTTATTTATTATTGCCTTTTAAAAAAAAATAACTTTGGTGTAACTCACTTAATAGTTTCCAATTTAGCCAGAGAAGGCAAAATGAAAAATGACTCGAATTTATCAAAGGACGAAAAATAGCAACTTTTGACAAATGAAGCAAAGTACTCAAGCCAAATTTCACTGTAAGGCAAAACTAGCTATTCTTTATGGACATGCCAGAAGGCTGTTCTCTTTAAATGCTGGTTATTTTTAGTAGGCCATGATGGAATGTGAGCACTTCTAATTAAAAGCTAGAAGAACAGCATCATGCATACCCACAACTATGTTCAGTCAAAGAAAGAGGAAACTGTTCAATCTGACCATTACTAATTTTTCTGTTTCCCATATAAGTAAAAATTTAAACAGAAATTGAAAAACCAGAGCTGCACACCTTTAACCCTCATTCAGGTCAACACCACCACCATAAGTTTAGTCATTGATTACAAAATACTCATCCTGTCCACCCTTCCATAATTAGCAAGGATAGCCACGAATGTGGACTTGTAGGTATGACTAGTGAAAGGTCTGCTGCCACATGGGTAAGGGGGAATGTCTCTCTGTTGTGGAACGGAAAGTCTGCTTCTTCTTCCAGATTACATACCGAAAGGTAACACATGCTCTGAATCTCTGGATGAAAATACCGAGAAGCTTGCTTCTCACTGTATGAACCATACCCAGCTGAAGCAGGTGCAGAGCAGCTGAAATCAACATAATTTCATCTTTTGTGTTTGTATGTTGCCATCATTTATGTAGTCCTGTCAATACAGATGACACTCTACAAAGGAGAGGGGAACTATCCTTCCAATGCAACTAACAGGCACAGGGTCTTGGTAGTGACGAAGGTTAGGACTATAGCAGAGAGTTTACGGTCCCTACCCATTGCTACTTGCATTTAAAAAAAATCATTTATGCCATTTGTGCCTATGTGAATCTTGTCATAGTTGATATGGTCAGTTGACTAATCAATAAATGATGATGATGATGATGATGATGATGATGATGATGACGACGTCATATTTGAAACTTAATTTAGTAGGGGATTATGCCTAAGGGACTGTCTCAAATGTGTCACAGAAAAGGGCTTGTTTTTAGGGAAAAAATGAGGGGATATATTTAAGGCATGTGCCCTTTTAACTTGAAATATTTCAAAATATTTCTTTTTAAAACCTTTTTGGTAAAATTGCCTCTGTTTCTAAGGTAGAGCCAGGAGAACCACTATTTATGTAGTCGAGATGGCACCACCCACCCACCAAAGAGAGGCATCAAAAATGAAGGTCAAAAGAACCCCCACATTTGCCAATGTGCAGAAAAAGGAGGGAAAACTTTTAGGGGGGAAAAAACAACTAAAGAGAGCCCCCAAATTTTGTGAACTCAACACACTCCGTGGCCATATAATGCTGACTGGAAAGCAAGCTGGGGAACAGAAAACCAAGTGAGATGGAGAATGTAATGAAGCATCATGTAGGAAGGTATGGCTGACTCTCTTCATGAAAGAATGATCAAGAGCATTGCGCCCTGTGACATTTTGCTGCTGATTGTTTGTGCATTAGTTTAATAAACAATTCTGTGCCTGAGTATATTCATATACCACATGCAGAATGGGAGATGGGAGGAGACACAAGCAATGATATTTGGAGGCAAGACTCTTGAAACATGTCCAAAATAATAATTTTAAGGTCCACGTCTGAATTGGCTCACGCATGCAGGCATTAAATTGCCAGAATGATCTCTGATCCTTCTCCTAATGATTCCTATTAATGGATTTGGAAGAATTGTGGAGGCTCTCCCAAGCTTAGAGTCTACCATGCTTTCCAAACAATAACCTTCCTTGCTTTAGGTTCTGTAAAAACAAATATACAGAGAAAAGAAACATGCCCTAAGCTTAATGTATTTTTTTTACTTTGTCATTTCAGAACATTTGTAGAAATTGAATGCTTTTAATATCGGAACTTGACATCTACTTTGCATAAGGCTTGAGAAACCCACGAGTGGTGTTATTATTACTTTTTAAAGTCCTCTCTGTTGAAAAATGTATGACTACGGAGCTGAAATAATAAAATGCATAGCACATTTTAAAAATGAATGCTCGCCATGGGGAATGTGCCCTACACCCAACTAATGCCACTATTTCAGCTTGTTAGCAAAATCCTCAGAGCTATATAAAGATTCTAGTTTCCATAGAAACTGTTGTGTGAAACTTCAGGATGTTAAGCATCCATGTTAATTTGAATTTCCATTTGCTAACTGCATACACACTCTATCACTTCCCGCTTTGCAATATAAAAACTGAGGTTGTGATCTACAGCTTTCTGTTGCAGTGATATTCCCACTCCCTGTCACCATCCAACCACAAGTTCCAAAAGACATAGATATATCTGGAGCTCGGATCCTCAGCGGGTGAGGGAAAGGCAAAAACAGCATGGCTTACATCAACCCTGCAAAGTAGCCCACTGCTATTATATACCTAACGAAGGTGTAGAGAATGACAGGGTATAGTGTTTGAAATCTTGGTGAGATGTTCCAGTGTTCTTATCAAATATACTGGGTTTTTTTGTTTGTTTGTTTTTTTTTTTTTTTTAAAGGAAATTGGAGGAGGGGCTGCTTTGAAGGTGAATACTTTCTGTCTGGTCTCTTTTGACATAATACAGAAAGGGCCGAAGAGCTCCTAAATGTACATGCTGATTTAATGCAGTTGCAGTTGATGGTGAACCAGTTTCAATATAAGAACCATGGCGTATATTTTACAATCAACCATAAACCAAGGTAGGGGGTGTCTTATAAACATCACAGTCTATCATTTCTTGGATTTAGATTATGGCTCATCTTTCTCAACTTTTGCTTTAGGGACACGAGAACCAGAAATCTAATTCTGTTTCTGAAAGCAGCTGCAATTTCCACTTATCACATCAATGCAGGAGCAAAACCTTTCAGAAAATCAAATATTACAGCATTCAGAGTAGGCTGACATTTGGCCAACAAATATTCTGATAGGACTACTTAAAACCAATTTCCAAGTGTGGCTGTGGATGGCATTTTAAGAATAGGACTGAGACTGAACGTTTATAACTCCCTCCCTCTCTCTCTCCTCTGTTTTAACTGCTATATCAACTACTCTTGATAATACAAAAATCAATTTCTGTCATACATTTTGCATGTAAAAAGGATTCTGTGTTGTTTTTCTAGAGGGATTAAATCAATACACAGTGAAAGATTTTATGGGGAAAAGATTACCCCTTGATGGTTTAAGTATTGCACAGGAATTTTTAACAAGAATTTTAAATAATTATAGCCCTTTGTTAACAGAGAATACGGCAAGAAAGAGCACCCCTAAAGGCCACTTCTCTGAGATTAAGGTTTTAAACATATGCATAGGCTCCTACAAATTGGTTCCCTTGACTAAAGTGTCAATATTAGGGAACATTACATGCTTGCTTGCCTGTTCCTGCTTACCCCATGGCTATGGCTGGAATCCAAAAGCCACGCTGGCTAGGGGATTCTGGGAGCTATTATCCAAAAAGTAAATTCTCCAAGGTTCTGCTAAGTCTCACAGTGCTTGGACTGTATCTCCTCAGAACGCTCTCCACCATAAAAATGAAAATACATATGCACAAAAAAACAGCAGGGCTGTGAGAAGTTTGGGCTAAGACACCTCTTCTTCCTGACACACCAGTTTTCTTTGTGGAGAGAGCATTGTTTTGTATGGAGGAAGGCTCACCTGCAGTCTGAAGCAACACAACTCAACTCTACCTAGATGAAGCTGACCATCTTGGGAAAAAAACTGTCTCCATGCTCTCTTGTTGGTTTCTGTAAAGGTTCTCTTTCAGCACTCAAATGATGATTCTTACCTCAAGTGGTTTATTCAGAAAGCAATGAGAACCAGTCAAAACGGTTTTGCTGATTCTGGGCAGGCTCCTCAGTGAAAGTTTGGCAGATTATCAGCTATATGATAGTGCTGACAGATCATCCAGACAACTAATGTGTCCTCAAATGACCCTTTACTGTAGGTCTGCACAAAACCAGTAACAACTGGTCCACTGAAAACTCAGTCTGGCAACTAGGTAAGTAAGAGCAGGGGTGAGTATTAGAAATGTTTGGGTGACAGCAGCCACAAGCAATTGTTGTGTGCTCTTCTCTTCTCTAGCCTTTTCTCATAGTGCACACATATCCTCGCAAACTTCCTCACTCAGTGATTTTTTCTCTCCATGTGTATCAAAAGATGACTGATCCCAAGACTCTCTTTTACGGCTCTCCTTGTTGTGGTGGCCAAGCTAAGGGAGGCAGAGCTGGGCATTTCCAGACAGGGGGCTCCTCATGCTAACCATTAGAAAGCTGTGTGTGTCGTGCCTTCAAATCACCTACTGATTTATGGAAACCACATGAAATCCACAGGGTTTTCTTAGGGGAAAGAGTACTCAGAGGTGGCTTTGCCAGGTCCTTCCTCTGAAACATAGCCTCTAGCGCTGGCAGTCTCCCACCCAAGTGCAGACCAGGGCTAACCCTGCTTCACTTTCAAGATCAGTACAGCTCATTTATCTCTTTCCTCTCCCAAAGCATAAGAAAAAAGACTGAGAAAGCAGCAGGAAACAAAGAATGGATACAACTGTGTTGCCTATGATTCACACTATCCATGTCCTCTCCAAACATACATACATACTGGGAGGCACATATTGTATTAAATTATTTATTTTCACAATGAAGAATGAATAATTTAATCCATTTTCTCTCTGTTGTCATATGGGGAGCAAATAAAGTTTTCAGAGAGATCTTATGTGGGGAAAATATCTCCAGCAGCAGGGAGGAGGAAAAGAGCCCTCTGGCCTGCCCCTGCAATACTGGGAATAAGGAACAGTCCTGGATCTGGAGGCCTTGAATACTCTCCTGGCTTTGGTACAACATCAGGAGGGCAGTCTATTCAAAGATAGGGAGAGACAAGAAAAAAGCTATGAGAAAGATTCTCCTCACTGGGATTTTTAGAGACTCAAAAAGCCCCCTTCTTGGTTTTTTTCCCTCGAGCATCTGAATATTCTTTCCATCTCTATATGCTACTTACATGTTTCAAGCCACAAACCCATGCAGCCAAACAAACACAATACAGTTGGCCCTCCACATCTGCAGGTTTGACTCATGGACTTGATTATTTGCAAGTTCCCCCAACCCTGCCCCTCCCTGGTGCTTCTTTTCCAGGGAAACCTTCCCTCTCAGTAGCTCTGATCAGGCCATATAGTCCTTTAAAAATCTGCCTCTGGTCCTCCAGCAGTCACTGCCTGGCCAGCTAAGGAGAGCTCCCAGCCCAATTTCTCAGCACCATCAAGCATCTCCTGATGCCCTCACACACACCCAAGGAAGGAGATGCGAGCAAGAGAGGCAATATAGGGCCACTATGCTGACCCCACCTTTTCCCTCTCCTTTCCCTGATCTAGTTTGGATCTTGGGTGCCCACTCTCCCCACCATGCCTCGTTCCCTTCCCCCCCACACACACATACTTTGATATTTGCAAGTTTTCTACTTTTGTGGGGGGTTCTGCACCCCTAACCCTAGCGAATGTGGAGGACTGACCATATACGGGTTTTTCAACCACTGTTAAATTCCTCCTCCCCCCAGCCTAGTATGTTTTGCTGCCTAAATCAAAGCCAAAATGTTTGCCCGGCCCTTCTGTTCTGCAGGCAAACTTCTCCAGCTATCTGATGTGGGAGACATGCAGGTTTCTTCCTACACACATGGACTACATTAAGCAGCACTGTTCTATATCACCCATGAGGGCAGTGGGCTGGCTTAGGAGACACAGGAAAAGCCATGTGGCTCACATAGCTCTATCTTGCCAGCATCTTGCTATTGTCTCCCATCCCATCATTGTTCATTCCCTGCAGTGAATATCTCACTAATGGTAGGGACAGCTCTGGGTCCCGCTATTCCTAATGTCAATCAAAAGTCTCTGAGGGCCCATAAATGCTTGAGGAAGCTTTCTTGGAAGAATCAAAAGCCAGTTCAGGCAAATGAATTATTTGGTTTTATATGCATCTCATCCACCTCTCAAAAAGCATTCAGCATCACATAAGTTCATATAAGCCAGCGGTTCTCAACCTGGGGGTCGGGACCCCTTTGGGGTCGAACGACCATTTCACAGGGGTTGCCGCTCCTCAATCCTGCACCCCCTTTTAAATGAAGGTGGCCTCACAGCCAATGGGAGCAGTGCTTCTGAGACCCCTGCGCTGGGGTTCAAACTGCAAACCCCAGGATTCCATAGGATGGTGAAAGTGGAATAATAGCGCTGTAACAGTCTCGTGCAGAAATAGCCAGGATGACTTTCTCCTCTCGCTCTTGTTGTGCGTGGACCCTTGGCGCTTGCCACATGCACGTGTTGTGTTCTTCACCCTGACTGTCTTGCATTCCTCGCTTTTTGTATGTTCAGCGTCCGCAATCCCTTTAAGGGAGGGAGGGAGGGAGTGAAACAAAACGCATCTGCTTATGCCGCCACCATCTTTCCTCTCTCCCTGTCCTTTCCTCCTTGCGCCTCGTGTAAAATGTGGGCTGTTTCGGCATTGCCTTTGGGAGTGACTGGCTTTTTGAACTGTGGAAACCCAACATTCAGAACTAGAACTACTGCCTTAATTCTGGCGTTGATGGACGCTTTCTGTGCTTAAAAAGGGGGGAGGGTTACCAGTTTTTAGGCATTAGAAGTCTATCCAGAGCAGTGATTTAGGGCAGTGTTTCCAATCTATTTGATGTTGGAACTAACTAACTAAACAAACAAATAAAAAAATTATAAATAAATAAATAATAACGAAAATGATTTTACGGTTGGGGGTCACCACAACATGAGGAACTGTATTAAGGGGTCGCGGCATTAGGAAGGTTGAGAACCACTGATATAAGCTATAATAACTAAAGCTAAACAAGATAGGTAGGGTATATAGCTGTCTTTTTAATGAAAAACAAAACACATTATCTTCAGTATCCTTGAATTATGAAGTACAGCATCTTTATAAAGGATTCAATGTTCAAGCCACAACTAGACGCAGCAGACCTAAGAGCACTTCTGTTTGAGTATTTGTTTACAGAAAGAACAACAGAAGACAGAGCTGCAACTTCACATCTGACACAGGAGGCTACAGAGTGAGGAACAGAAGAGGGAGGGACAATAAATAAAAATAAGCATCTAGTTCAACGACATGTAATTTAATTTAACAAGGGAATGAAGATTGAATGACGACCCTTAGTGGCCCTGCAACTCTGAGATTCAAGGAGTTACTATACAAAAACGTAACACTTTCAAGCTCTGGTTATGCACAAGGAAACAACAAAAAGATGGGTTTGAGGGAGGGCAGAGGACTGACCCTTACAATCACAGAGGCATTCGGATAAAGAGTTCTGGGCAAAAATGACAGTAAGAGATCAGTGCTCGAACCTCTACTTCCCGGCTGCTGTCACTATATAACCTAACAATATCCTATTTAGTTTTTCCGCTTTATCTTCAAAGTCCAACATGTTTAAAAGAAATAACTCCAGTCCTAACCTAATGTATGCAAGACAGAACTCAATTCGGTCAATAACAGGATGGACGATGTCATCAGAAGATGTTGTTATATCTGATAACTACTGCAAGATTGATATACGTGCAATATTGGAAAGAAAGGAAACATGTTGATATAGAAGAATGGAAATTAAAAGTCCTGGGTATGGTAGAGACAGAAAAGTTAACATTTTCTTTGAAAAATAAATCTATCCAGAACTTTGAAAGGGAATGGAGAGAAGTTTTGAATTGGTTAAAAATACAGAATAAAAAAAGGGAAAGGAACAAAGAAAGATGTAAGCAATGCAATGTAACAATGTAATAAGGTAATGTAACAAAGCAAACATAAGGAAATGTAACAATGTAATATAATAAGGTAATACAACAAATCAACAGTGTAACAATGTAAGATGTAACAATGTAAGATCATCTTCTTTGAGTAAGCAGTAACTATGTATGAACTGAATGAAAACAAGCAGATTCAACTGGAAAATAAGCTTGGAAGTGGGGAGGTGTTTTTTTTTTTTTACTTTTAATTATAAATTTCAATAAAAATATATTTTAAAAAAATAAAAAATAATGGGATGGATGGAGAAATTGATGGAATTGGCAAAAATGGATAAACTGTCTAATTGGTTCAAGGGTGATTCCATACAAGTATATTTAAAAATTTGGAGACTGTTTATACAGTATGTGAAGGACAAGCTTGGTGAGGAAGTGCAATCAGGTTTTGATATATAGAGATTATTAGCTCTGAAATTCAGAGATAAAATAATATATAAGGACTTTCCTTTTTTACAAGTGAAGGTTTTTGGATTTTTTTTTTTTAATCTTGATGTAATAAACCATTGTTTGAAAGTGTGAGAAGTCTGGGAGAGGGAAAGGGGGTAAGTAGTAAGTCAAATATTGCCTCTTTACTCCTCTTTTTAACTTATATATATTTATTAATTTAAGTTATCTACTCTCTATTTTCTTTTTCTTTTTTCCCTTTCACTATGTTTTTTAATCTTTTATTTTTTCATTTGGTATATTTTGTAGGTGGGATTGATTGAAAATAGCTGTAAGTGATATGTTACGGTGTGTTAGAGGCTTTTTTGAAACTGTCTTTTTTTTTACTTCTTTTTTCTTCTATTTTTTTTCTTTCACTAATCTAAGTATGGTATATAAATGTTTGCAATTTTTTTTCTATTTCCTTTATCTTTTTTTCTGCTTTCTTATTGTTTAATTACTGTTTAATTCTGATGGAAACAAGTATGTTAAGCTATTTCTTATATTACTACTTTTATTTGTTGAAATTTAATAAAGGATATTAAGAATGAAAGAACCCCTTTCAGAGAGGGATCGCTACACCGGTCAGCATGTCACGCACAACAACTACAGATTTTTTTTTAAATCCATGGTTATGGCAAGAATGGTCTCTCTTTCTCCCAGAAGCTACCGGCTCCTGTCATACGACCTAATGTATATAGGTGACACCTGGCACTAACTAGCAAACAAAGGCTATTTTTAAGCCCTTTATAATTAAAGCTACTTGTCAGTGAATGGCTAACAAGAATGACAGCTACACGTGCATCTTAATAAAACTCATTTTTAATACTGATTTTTTTCTCTCAAGGAAAAATGCAAGTAAGTTTTTTTTAAAAAAATACCGGTAATGTTCTATGCAATGTTAGTGTGCTCATGCTATTCATCATAAAGCCAATAATCAGGGAGAATAACCTTGTTATTTATGTATGGAAGTACCATAAATGAACACTGTGGGTTTTCAATTACAATTTTAGCCTTTCAGAATGCTCCTGGCACTCCAATGGGCCCTCGGAAAGAGTTAAAATGTTCTGCAAAAAGCAATTACTTAGCTAAATGACAGGCTGTCCACAAAGGGCAGCTGCCATTTTTAATCAAGAAAGGCCAAGAATGGGGACTTATTTACATAAAGCACATCCGATGGGGGTTTTCCCTAAGCACGACTAAGCATCTCTCTGAGTTTGGAATCAACACTCTGAAACATTAATGAAAAACTGAAAAATGTAAAACAGCCACTTTCAGTTCAACTATGTTGATATTCTTTCAATTTACAGATGCAGGAAATACAGAAAATTATTTAGGCGTTGGTAATGAAAAGGAGGAGGAGGAAAAAAGAAGCGGAGAAGGAGGAGAGGGAGGGGGATGATGGCCATCATCATCATCATCATCATCATCATCATCATGGTTTGCCTTCTCCATGTTCCAAGACTGTGAAACATAAACACTGAAAATCTGGCAATTACACTGAGGAAACACTGGAGATTATTTTGTTTGTTAATAAAATATCTGTAGCTTGTACTGTGGTCTTCAGCCACCAGGTGAAAGACCTTCACTAACCTGGAGGCGGTTAATGTTTAAGGGAGAGTGAGCAGCAGTAAGGCTGAAGGAACAAGAGGGAGGGGAGACAGAAAGATCAATGCCAAAAAAGTGTGGTGGAGAAACGGAGAGATGAGAAGAAAGAACAGTAAGGTGGGGTCTAAAAGGCTTTCTAAGTCATGAAAAGTAGGTATTTCTACTTTCCTATAATATTAAAAGACAATGCATATCTGTCTGCTTGAGCAAGGATAAAGGACTCCAGGACCAAGAAATGTGTGTGTATGTACCTCCAAGCTGCATAGTGACCCTATTATTTCACAGGTAAAGAATAATCAGAGATGGTTTTGCCAGTTCCTTCCTTTGAAATACAGCCTTCAGCAGCTGATATTCCTTGGTGGTTGCTTATCCAGGTACTAACCACCATGCCTGACCCTACTTAGATCCCAAGACCAAATGTGACATGGTACTTTTTTGAGTATTTCAGCTGGCTAGACACCTGAAACATCACATACATGTTAAGGAGACCTGGAGGCATGCACCTAGAAGTTACTTGGTTTTTAAAATTAATTAGAAGATGCCAAATGAAGTCCATATCTATGCAGTTTTTAAAGCCAAAGTTGAGTAGATCAAAGGCCAAATACATATGGCTGCCCCTTCCCACTGATGTCACACCATGTCCACCACCCACAGACATGCAGTGAGCAGCTCTCTTACTCAGGGAGCTGCAAGGTTCTCCGTGGTAACAAATGAGTTTCCAGCATCCATGAAACCAAGACAGCTGGAATGCTCCAGAGTATCAGACTAAGGCCTATTCCAACCAATGTAAAGCTGAATACTTCCACTAGTAACTCATATTACTGTTCTGAGTCAGTTATGGATTGATGTAGTCACTCAAACTAAGTTGAAGTCATGTACTTGTACTGTTACTTACTTCCATCATGACATCTGAAGAGTTGAACACTTTCAGGAAGAAGAATTTTTAACCATACCCTCCTCTCTTCCCAGACAGCTGTTTGTGAAGTACCTCAGGGCTATCATTTATAAGAGGTAGATAAGCATATGCCGTGCTTATGGAACAGCACACATATGGCTGGTGAGAACAAACTCTGCATTCCTATGGAATAAAATCAGACCTAAGGTGAGCTTTTCCACAGCACAATCTGGTAATGGAGGAAAGCAAACCCAGGTGCTGTTTGAGAGAACTCTCAAGTGGTCAGAATATATTTGCTTTTATATCCCTCAGGAAGAGCATATGTTGAAGAAGCCCTGAAGCATCAAGGAGACATTCCCTGGTGATTTTATATTCCCAGAGAAACTGTATTCTTTCTGGCAATATCCTGAATTTTATCCATATACTATTAAGAAGCTGGCATGGTGTAGTGGTTTGAGCATTAGACTAGATTCTGGAAGACCAGAGTTCAAATCCCTGCTTAGCCATGTAAAATCATTGGGTGATCTTGGGCATGTCACACTCTTTCAGTCTCAGAGGAAGGCAATGGCAAATCCTCTCTGAATCTTGCCAAGAAAACTTTGTGATAGGTTCACTTTAGAGTCACCATAAGTCAGAAATAACTTGAAGGTACATAACAACAACTATTAAGTAAGTTACACCTACCCCAGTGAAGCTTCTTTACCAACTATGAGCAATCAATAAAAGAAATATATTTAAAAAGTCTTCTTCTTTTTCTTTGTTTATATCTTTATACCATAACCTTAGGAAGCATGCTAAGTTAAATTCTGTTCAGCTGAAACTGCCTGAAACCTAGTTAGTGCTAAAACTTCTTATAATTGGTGGTGTTAATCAGAGCATGGAAAAGTTTTTACTACATTTCCATAATCCGTGCACTAGCATAGACATTCTTGTCAAAAAGCAAGCTTTCCAGCTCTGTTATTAATCTGTAACCTGCTGTTTCAGTTTCTTCATGAGTCCTCACTGCAGAAGTATGGGATGTTAAATCACTCCAGTGTTTTTATTACAAATAGACACTCTGAAGCAACAACTTCCTGAATCAGATTTGAAGGAATAACTTGCTGAATCAAAGCATATGAATTCGAACTGTGATTGCCCAGTTCAAAGTGCACTACACCACATGGCCCATTGTCTAACCGGTGGTCAGCTTAAGCCTGGTTTCCTGCATCTTGCAGCTCTACTATAATAGAGAAACCCAAGTAGCTGAAAAACAAACACACAAACAGATACTTTGAGTAAACTCAAGCTTGGAAAGGATCCATAAAAAGGAAAGCATTGCTCCACAAAAACTCAGGCCACAGACCTAACTTGTGGAAACATCTGCTTATAAACATCAAACTGTTAATCCTAACTAGATTACTCTAATTAAATCAACTAAAAATGTGTATGTCAACACATATGTATGCTCTATGGATTCAGTGGGTCTATTCTAGTTGTGATTAACAACTGGTCTTAGCCCTAAAAATGTAGGACCATTTCAGTGCAGACTTGGCTCAGTTTTAGGTCTCTAATTGCAGCTCATAAACTAAATTTTAGAAATAGACCTCAGCTCAAGTAAAGAGTTCAACTTCTCATGCATGTTTTAAAGAGACTGTATGTCTAGAAAATGTACAGCATGTGACTTGAACCATTGCACTGTATTTCCAGAATGGTTTAGACAACATCGTCCTCTCCTCTTCAATCCCCTGTATATTCTCTGCCATGACAAAAAAACCCATTTCCAAGGAGACCACAACTGACTTCTTTTCCATTCAACAGAGCAGGGATGGCAAATGGTAGTCCTAAGGTCCCTTGCAGTCCCTTTCCTAGAGACATTTTGGCAGATTTCAGTCCCTTCCAGAACCTCAGAGCCTCTTTTTCTTTGCAAAAGAGACAATATATCTTTTAAATGGGTTGTGGGTCCCTCTTGTATTAACATAAAAAAATCACCCAGTTTGGCAAAACCAGTAATGGGCTTCTGGCCACTTCCACTTCTCCTTTTCTTTCTGGTGCAGCCTACCTCATCCGCAAACCTCAGGGTCCCAGGCTAGAAAATTTATCCCTAGACCTGCTTCAATCATCCACTGCCATATTAGAGGCTCTTATTGTATGGCGCTTTTAACAATTTAATTACTGAAACTGTCTTCAGTAATGTTCTTACCTAATTTGAGTACTACATTTGTAAGTGGAAAGGTAGGACTGAAATGAATGCAAACTACTGCAAACTCATAGTTGAGCCATACTCTTCCAGTTTGTTTTGTTTTTAACATGGCCTTCTAGTTTAGCTGGATGCAGCAGCATTTGAGGAAATTTAACCAGGGCTAAGTAAGACAGACTTGAAAAAAGCCCAGTACACCAAGGGTAAGGAGGAGCCCCAGTTTCACAAATGATATGTGAAAGGATGGAAAGTATGCATATGAGTTAAACAATTATGTGAGTTTCACAACAGGGCAAGCTGGACAAGACACTTGTCCCTTCCTTGCCTTCCCGTAGTGAATAACTTTGTCAGGTAGACAAACCAAACGCTACTTGTACTAGCAATAGTAAGACCAGCACCAGCAGCATTAGCAATAATAGCAGCAATGCAGATAGGATGACAGTAGGAGTCTGAGAAATGCCCAGCATACTGCACTGGGTTTCACATGCATGACTATCAGCCAGCTAGATTGAAGTTTGGAGCGTGTGCTCAGAGTAATGACCTGCCAGGGAACAAGTTCATTCTCTGGATGCTAGTATTACCGACCTGGAGAATCTGAGAGAATCAGGGATGTTGGTTAGTGAAATCATCACAATGCCAGAGACATGTCTCCTACATAGAGCTGGGCTGCAATAAATGACTGTGACATATGTCAGCAGAGCTGATGTAGGGGAATGTAGTCATGATGTCCGGGATTCCAAATTTAGGCTGCTACCCAAGAGACTGAAATCAAAGATCTCCAAGACAGCTTTTCTTTGAAATGCTATCTCTCCCACACTCAGGACCAACAAGCCTGGCAAAACTGAGGAATTTCAACTGGTGTAGCAAGGAAGGATTTAGATTTGGCATTGGGAAATGAAGGAATGTGCATTAAACTGCCATGGGTGAGAAACCAATTTATCATTCCTAAACATAGCACAGCCTAACTGAGAACACGGCCTTTATTTCAGGACTTGGTGACACACCAAAGCTACCAAAACACTGGATGATGCAATTTGTAGGAAACCAAGAGCATGTTCAACCAGTGAGTCAAGTATAAGTATCTGCATGCCTGACGCAAGATTTGCTGGTTTCTTCTCTACAGCACTGTAAGGTATCACTGGAATATACACAGAATTGTTTCCTACCTTGGGGGCTCGGGCATATTTCCCGCATCGAGCATCTTTGACAAGGCTGATATCCAACAGCTCTGATTCCTGCACCTGGCAAGAGAAAACAAATTGGTTTTACTGTTTTGAATAAATCACACAATAGTATCAATAGTATGGGGAACATGTGGTCCTCCAAGTGTTGCTCAGTGTTTAGAAGCCATACAGCCCCCTTCCCTGCTTTAGAGCAAAGTCAAAGAGCTAGGTTTGCTTCAATAAGTAAAAGTGTGATTGCTAAGGATCTTTGGGAGTACAGCACTTGCTGTTTACTTCATACACTGCATAATAGGGATATAGGAATCATAAGACAATAATATACACATTTAATCAGACAAGAGGAAAAATATCAAAATCACACAAAAACAGAGGTAGGCTTAAGCCAATGCAGCTGTAAATCTAATTCTTTTTTTTTTAAAAAAAAGAAATGTGCTTAGCGACATTCAAGCAACTGGTGCTAACCATAATAATTTTCCAAAAACATACACACAGCCTCCACACTGATTATTTAAAATGTCAAACTATAATGTCCTAAAAATGCAAATATAATATCACCAATCGTGTCTCCTTTATAGATTAGCACCAGTTCTTCTAATGCTACTATATTGTAAAGATATGGCATTTTGAACAAAATACAGTATTTTGCAAAACTACAATGTTTTTGCACGATTCCTACCCCAAAAACTAAAAATAGGGGAAAGCACTAGTCATTTCACTATCATAGTAGTGTGACTACACCAGCTCACAGAGTTTAATTTTTTAAAAAAAATTCTAAATGTTCTTGACATCGACACCCAAGATATTGCTGAGACACCTTCTCTTATCAAGAATGTGAATATTTGCAAATACTTTTTAAGCCCCTCGTTTGCAGTGATGAATGAGAGTAATAGAAGACACAGAGGCCAGTCTGGAACAGAACACATCAAATATTGCTCCTTTAATATGTGAGACTTGAGTATTCTCTAGAGCTGAGCAGTCCCTGAGGTGTTATAACCTTATTGAAGATGTAAATTATCTGTATATCAAATTAGATTTAAAAACAACCCTCAAACATGGCACATCAATTGCATTTTTAAAATGTAACAGTTTTCTGTTATGGGAAAGTACATGCTCATTTGGGGCATCTTATGCAACTACATGAATTTATCATTAGCTCGGTAATTCTCCAAAGATCAGAGATGTTTAAATCTAATGTGCTGTGCTATACTGTAACAATCCAGCACTGGCAATGTTTATGAAACTGAGTATCTCTTTATGCTAATACAGATAATTAGTACAGCTTATTTGCTCTAAATCCAAATCAGATACACAGGAGAAACACAGTAGTCAGTGCCAAAAGCCGTTAAACTTGCTTGCCTGTATCTCATAAAGCAGTGCTCTAACTAGCTGAACTAAAATGATTTGCATCTAGTGCTACTTATCCACTCCCACCCTCAGCTACTTTTTTTTTTTCTGACAACCCCAGAAGGCAGGGTTTCATAAGACCCACGGTAAATTTTGTTAGAACTCTGGAGCTTAAGTAGGTTTATCGGCTCATAAAGGGCATGACTTGCATGGTGATTTAGACCAAGGGTGGACCACATCCTAGAATCAGAAAGCAGGCCAAGGCTCACATGACTGAATTTTCATCCATGGAAATACATACCCTCCATACAGATAAGTAGTGTGCCAGGGAAAGCGTACCCTTGTCTTCTCCCAAACATGCTTGCTTTAATATATGTAGGCCGTGCTTTTCTTTTAACAATCACTCCACAAGGGAAAAACAATAAAGTACCAATAAATCTTGGGATCTTTTCTCCCAGGTTGCCCATAGTAGATTAATCTCTGGATTAGTCACAATAAACTTTGATTCTGCACATTATTTGGAGAAGGAGGAAGAATGCAGACAGAAACCAAGACTCAGAGGCAGAGCACATGCTCTGCATCTGAAATATTTCAGAATCAATGCCTAGAAGCTCTAATTAAGCATTTAACCATTTAAGGTACCATGCAGAGTTAGTAGATTGTCATTAAGAATACACTCTATGATCTACTGTTTAAGACAGGGCTGGGCAAAGTGTAGCCTACAGGCCACACATGGCCCTTGGGGCCCTTTGGGACCCCCAGAAGACCTCCCCAACCCCTAGTCCCATGAAAAAAAATTAAAACTTGGGACCTGATTTTCAGGCTGTTTTTTGTCCCCACATGGACCAGAACTGCATTAAGATGCTGTGTTTTAATTTCCCTTAGCCCTGAAAGATCCCCCCTCCCCAAACTACCAAAAAAGAGGTGGGGGGAAATCAGCTAAAAAAATGGCAAAATTGGAGGTCAGAAGTATCATGTCACTTTGGGCACACTGTCAGCTGGGTGTATAAAGAATATACAATATGATCTAACTCACTATAAAGCAGCTCTAAATGTTGAGTCTTGGGGCCTTTTGACACTACACTGTTATAGTGCTATTATTCCACTTTCAACATCCCATGGAATCCTGGGGTTTGCAGTTTAGGGAGGGGCATTTGTAATGCACTCCCCCCTCCCCAGTTTTCCCATGGAATCCTGGACAATGCGCAGTCACCTTGACTGCTGCATATTGCAGACTGCAGAGAGTCTAGAGGAAAGCAAGACAGCCATGCAGTGTCCAGGACCAGCACCCATCCCATTCCCTTCTCCTGATCCCCTCAAGTTAATCTTCTAGTTTCTAACAAAACAAGGCTACTTCTCTAGTTTTGCACGCACAAAAAAGTAGTTTGAAGGGTGAAATAAGGGGGGGCGCTTGTTGTTTCAGACAAGAATCATACCCCTCAGCAGTCTCCGGGGATGCAATGCTCTGTTTGTCTTTTTTAAGAGGTGAGAGAGGAGAGCTCTGCTGTCTGCAGAAAAAAAGGCACCTGTGGGCCTCCCAATTCCCACGTCTTATCTAGAGAAAGGAAAGTGAAGGAACTAATAATCCTAGTCACGACAAATCAGTCTTACTCATCAGACAGAGACAGTACAGACAGAGCTGTATTATACTGGGCCAGAGCAATGATCCTTCCAGCCAGTCTTCTCTTAAGGTGGTTAGCCTGTATGTCCAGGTGCTACCACTTCAAACTGAAGGTAGGGACTCAGGTGACTGAATATTTCTTCATACAAACACATGCCCTAAGTTGCTGGGAGGGGGGAGGGGGGAGGGGGGCTATGGCACAAGGGGGCATGGCTGTGGTGCATGGGGGCATGGCACAGGGGTGTGGCTACAGGCTGGGATGCCCCAAAAACATTGTCGCCCAGTGCTAAATGCTCCCCACGTCCCTATGCGACTGCTTTCTGGTTTCCTTCTGTATGATCACTAGACATACGATATTTGCTTATCTGGAAATATGCTTCAATACACTCTAGAAAAGTCTGCAATAAATGAAGCATAGATGAACTCCCAAAAAGGCAAATAAATGAGTCTGAGAGCAAGTCAAGCCTGAACTCTTCTTGGAAGTCAAAAGTACCATATTTGCCGGCATATAAGATGCACCGGTGTATAAGACGCACCCCATTTCTGGTGGTTATTTTTTGGTAAAAATTTTTTACTATGGCAGTGACGCTTCCCGCTCCCTTCCATTTTGCTTCAGTGGGAGTTTTCTCCACCAAGGCAAAATGGATAGAAAAGAGAGGGGACATCTGGAGAAGCCTTGAGGCAGTGCTCCTTTCACTCCCTCCCAGCCCCTCCCCTGCCTTTCCTAGGCATAAGGAAAATGTCTAGAAAAAACAGGAGAGGCTCTGGGGACAGAGCCAGTGCAGGGCTTCCCCAAACCTTTCTCTGCCTTTTCGAAGCATAAAGAAAATGCCCAGAAGGAGTGGCTCCGGGGCGGAGCCAGCACTAACACGGGGCTTCCCCAGACCCTTCTCTGTCTTTTCTAGGCATTTTTTATGCCTAGAAAAGGTATGAGAGGGTCCAGAGGGAGAAGCCAGTGACAGTGCCTGGCTCCCCAAGATCCTTCCCCACTTTTTCTAGACATTTTCTTTATGCTTAAAAAAGGCACGAGAGAGTCGAGGAGCACAGCCAGCATGGCGGAGCCTCATGGGAGTCCTCCTTTCACCTGCTCCCTTTCATATGCATTTAACCTCAGCAGGTGGGGGTGATGAAAGGAGAGCTTCCAATGAGTGCCTAGTGTATAAGACGCACCCCATTTTAAGAGCTAGTTTGGGGAGAAAAAAGTGTGCCTTATATGCCGGTAAATACAGTAATACACTGGGACTATCTTTCTTTGGACACTTCATGAGACAACACTTCTCACTGGAAAAGATAAATACGTTCAGAAAAGTGGAAGGTGGTGGGGGGAGAGAGACTGCACTGCAGGTATTGGACTCTTACCAATGAAGCCAAACCCCGAGTCTGCAAAACCTGAGCACTGAAGTCTGTGACCAGGACTCTTGGAAGCTCTCGTTCATAGGGTGACCATATGTTAAAGCTGAGCTGACGGCAATTAACAATAACAAAACAAGCTGGCTCCAGAGAGCAATCTTCCCCAAGTAATGGTAGTCCAACATATCCAAAAAGCAACAGGGTTGGGATTGTTATCATAGGCAGTCTTAAGGCTGAGGAACTATTACCTTTTTTTCTAAAAAAAAAAACCTGCCATAACATGATCACGTAAACCAATTTCAGGGAAAATACACAGAACCCAGGAATATTTAACCTGCTCAAAAATTTTATTCACCATGTTGAAACCCGTTTTTCCCTTCCTTTGAAAATCTGTGGTTATTTTGTTTTGAGGGAACATTTGGTGATCACTGTTAGCAAAAAAGAAAAACTTTGTCAAAATACATTGGAAGCACAGAACAGCAAAATTATTACAGCATTAGATTTATTACTTGGAGTCTGGCATATTTTCCAGTAAAGACTGTTAGGAAATTAACAGAGCACAGGAGTACTTCATACACAGTTCAACAGCTTCTTTTAATTCCAATGACATTCCTCTGCAAGCGCCACCGCAAGTCAAGTGAGACTTTGTAGAATGTGTGCCCCCATCTGTTCTCCCAATTATTTCAATATCAGCACACCTATAAAGACAGCCATTTCTTTTTCTTTCAGTGCCCTTTCTAACAGAACACAAAGAGAAGATCGTTCTCCTCCAACTACCAGATGTGACTGCCTATAAAACAAGTCCTATTAAAACATTTCTGGATTCTCAAAATGAGCCACTATTGCCACCCTTTAGTCACTCTTCTCAGTCTAAACAGATACATACAAACACTGTAGAGAACAAGCTAGGTATGCCACAGTTATACAACAAGCACTTTGAACCACTGACTACAGATTTATTCAAGGCCCAATCAACTGAACTTGTATTATTACCACCAATACTATTTTCTTAAACATGCAAAGAATGTTGAAAGAAGAAATGTGGGAAGAAGAAGGAGAAAGGGTGGTGAGCTTTCTTAAACAGAGCACCAAACCCCACACTTACTTCTTCTAAATTGTACTAGAAACACTGGTTCTTATCTTCCAGTTTGGCTGTTTGCTGACTAAGGCCCTTACTACATGAAGATGTCACACCACCAGAGCAATGCATTGTTCCCGGTCCAGGACATGTGCTATTGCACAAGATCATCACTAACCAGCTGCTTTTGCATTTCCATTCATTGCAAATCAGCCCTTTTTCAATGCAGGAAAAAATCTGGTAATGGCCTCCTTTCCCACCACAATCCCATCCCACTGTGTGAGTGCGGTTTCCCAATAGTGCTTGATACCACTTCCTGTCGTCACTGATCCAGGAGTGGGCAGGGTGTGGGCATTCCCAGGTTATCCCTCCCTCAGCTACTCCCATAGCACAGTACTTTTGAAATCTATCATCTTTCCCTGTTTATTTTAGATTTCTCCTTTGAGTTAATTTTTTTTAATTTTTTTAAATATATTTTTAGTGTTATAGCACAAAAATGCAATAGCATACCAGCATGTCATGATGTTACAATGTTGCTGCACAAGCACAGCTTGCAAAAACAAAAACAAAAAACCCAAAACCCAACCAATCATGAGCTGCAGGGCAAGGAAAAGACGGGAAAAAGATTAACCAATGACGCTGTAATGCAGTGGAAATGCTGGTGGCAATAATGGTACTCATTCGCTTAAGTTGGAAGGATGCAGTAAGAGAGCATTCGGAACCCAATAGCATCACAGAAATGGCAATGTGGGATTGAAACGAAACAATGCACAACTAAGGTAGGATTCAGTAAGGACAAAAATTTTGGGGTGAGAAGGATCAGCTAAAAATCAAATCAAAATCAGTACTGCTAACAGCTATCCATGCCCTGACCACATCAATCTTAAATTAGCAAGATATAAATATTTACAACCTAACAGCAGTAAATAGAATAGCAGGAGTGAAGAAACATCTCATGCTAAACTGAACGTCAGTTGCCTACACATTTGCCCACACACTTACAGATGCAACAGAATCTCCCTTCCCTCTACTTTTTCTCTTCATCCTTCTCCTCCTCTATTTTTTCCCTTTTTCTGTTTCTACTGATTTCTTCTTTATTTCTTTCCTGTATTTTGCCATACATTTTGAGTTAGCTCTTGAGAAAAGATGGGCTTATGAGTACTGTCTATCGTGCATGTGTATGCATGTATTACAGTTTATGACATGGTAGCAGATGACCCCTTTGTTCTATGAATCTGAATTAGTCTTGGCTACAAGACTCCCATTTAAAAAAGCAGCAAAATTGCTTATAATTGCTGGTACAGCAAGAGCAGCTTATTTTTGTGACAGGCAGCAGAGATAAGAAATTTGATTAATGTTAAAAGAGGTATAGCAGATACTATATCACTTCTTCAAAAAAGGCCCAAATATCTGTAATGGAACATCAATTCTGTTATATAAGGGAAGGGGTGATGAAACACTGCATTCAAAATGCTGGTTTAAAAATAAAAGTCTCCACAATGCACTACTGAGCAAAAATCACGAAAGGAGCTCCCACTGCTAAGCCCTGTCTAGCAAACTGAACACAAAGGAAAGGCCTCTTGGAGAACAGTTCAATGACACAGCCCATGTTTTGTGGACAGAGGTACCAATTCATGGGACCTCTAGTTACAAGGGTTTCAGGCAGCAGGGTTGAGAGAGGTCTTTGCCCTACAACCCTGGAGATTCAGGAACGTGCTGTGCTAAGCAAGATGGCTTACTTGTTTGATTCAATATAGCCTCATATATTTGAAAGCAGAGTCTTTTAGATTAGAGCGCCTAAAAGAAACCCAGCCAGCATGGCCCCTGGCCATAAGGGATTCTGAGAAATAAGAACCCAAAGAAGTAAGCTCCCCAACCTCTGTTCAGGAATCATTTATGGTACATTTGTACAAGAAGAACCAGCCTGCTCATTCTAAGGTCTAAACAAGGAATAGACAACTGGGAGGTGGGGGTGAGGGATACACCAACACTTTATCCATTCATTGGGGACTAATCCCTCCAACTGACACCACACACATACTCTTGTATCACTGGCACTGCAAAATTTGCACTGTAGTAACAGTGGTTTCACCCAACTTGTGCAGTTTTCCCCCTATGAAAAAAGGCATATACTTCTCATTCACCTTGTTTTCAAGAGAATTGTGCTTTCTAAAACTTTCTGAACTCATAAACAATTTTTTTAAAAAATTTTGTTCTCCCTCTATTATCATTTGCAAAGAGGGGTCTGCTACAAAGCAAAGTTGAAGGAGGACATTAACACAATTAAGATTACTTTTTCTTCCATTATCATCACCATTGCTGATTTGGCATCTGTTTTTAAATGCCCGTTACTAGCTGTTTCCATTCTCTGCCCTCACAACAATCTACTTTGAGCTGAGTGAGACAATTCCAATTGGGTCATGTCCCAAGGCCAACAGATAAAAGGACATTATGAGCTTTCATTTTCTCTTGCTTAGTCAATATACGTATAAATGAAGGCCCTTAATTGTCACATCTGTGCTTACAAACCCAACTAACTGAAAAACCAAACAGTATCATTATTGCCTCGATTATGATGAACAGCAGCAGGGGGGAGTCAGGGCACTCAGCCGACAGTAACATAATATTCTGCGGGCGTGCAAACGACAGCAATCTGTTTCATAAGTACTCAAATTAGCATCTTATGCAATATGAATACACCAGACCACATCACTGTGCCCTGTTGCCCTAAGCAGCTCTGGTATCCCTCTGTAAAACTTTTTGTTTTGTTCTGGTCAAATTAATGTTATACCAATTCAAGTGGGACAGAACCAGTCTTATCATGCGCTGCGTAACTATTATCATTTCTGATTGGCAACCTGATCCTGGTTGGTTATGGACATCTTTATGCACAGATGTTAATTTGAAAGTCCATTTTTCCCCTAGGGAGAACCATCTCAGTGAAGCCAGTGTTCCATAAAAGCGTCCTCTCCCTGAGAAGGCAAAAGCTGCAGCAGAGGTAGTTAAAGTTACTTTTCATGAATCCCATAACTGTATAGGAAGGGGAACCCACTGGATGAAACTAATTATAACTCTAAAAATGGAAGGGGGAAGGAAAGGGTGTGTGCCTTCTGTCCATTTTTTTTTTTTTTGGTTAATTAAAATAATACCATTTGTTTTCGAAGGCACAGCCTAGGACTGTAAAATAAGGGAATGGGAAGAAGTTCACAGAACTTTCCTATCTCTTCAAATTCCATCTCCTTCCATCAGTTTCTTCTGTCTCCTTCTCTATAGGATCATAATGAGCCCTCCAAATAATTTAAGATGGGAAACAGTGGAAGGGAGAGTTTCCCAAATCTGTACAGGGTTCCACCTGATTTGGAGTTACTTCTCACCTATCTCACCAGCTCCCTGTGTCTAATCCCACCGTGCTTAAAAGGACTGTAAAGGCTGGGCTCAGGAGGGCAATTCTTGTCTAAATTCTTGCCTTAAACGAAACAAGAAGTAGTCACACAGTTCTTCCCGCCCAGATGATTTTATCACAGCTAACCTGGATGGGTGGCATCAATGCAAGGCCTGAGATTGTCACATTATTTAAGAAAACGCTGCAACACACAGTTCAGTGTCTCACTATGTAGGACAGGCACACGCAAACCCAAAAGCAATTCAGATCTGAGCTGAGCAGCTCAAGGGCCCCTGGATTTCCACATTGGTTGGGAGAATGGGAAGGATGAGATGGAGAACTTTCACTGCATTCCTTACAAATCCCTATATCCAATACAATTCACAACCTGAAAAAATAACATTTCCCTACTGCATGACTATGTTTGCTGGGGATAAAGAGAGATGTAGTCCACAAATTAGTTTCCCCACATTCTGTAATAAATGCTATATATTTGGTAGCATCAGGTGGCCTCTGCATTGCCATCCAGTTCACTGCACTTCAACTCCCATTGCCAAAGGCTGGAATCACTGCCATCCACACAGATGTGACTGATTATTTGCCCGCAAACTCTTCAAAAATACTCTTGACAGAGGTCAACATTCTCTAACCTGTTGGGGGCATATTAATGCCTCTGGAAAGCCATGAAAACTTGATATGTAAGTTGATATTCACTGAGCTACCACCTAAAGCAGTCTTCTTGAGAAGAGGCTTATTTTTCTGTGCCAGAGGTTTTGCTTTATGCATTTCAAAATGGTCCTGCATGAGTACACATGGTAAAACAGATCAACGGAATTATCGCATATCCTGTGTGAACATTTTCTTAAGTACCATGCAGGAAGTCACTGCCTGAAACCTTGGCAGAATGGCAGCTTAATGTCTACTTTACTCTATGTACATCTGTATCTGTAGACAAACAGAAGCCTGTTCTTGTTCCAACTGGACTCTCTTCTCATTCCCATCTTGACAATAATATTTTTCAGGACTATGATTCCTAGAATCCCTTAAACCAATCGCTGACCTCAAGCAGTAACTGCCATCAAATGCCCTTAAGGAAAATGAAACTACCAGAATTGTCCACAATACCTATTGGAAGCATTCAGCTAAAACGACAACAAGGATTAATTTATTCCAAATTTCAGGCATCAGCGAATCCCTCTTCCTCCTTTATTTTAACCTATTAGAAAACATTCAGTTATGCTTTTATTTTCCTTCCTATAGAAGCCACATTACCAAGTAAAAAGAATGGGCTAATTTCTGATGAGCACCATCCATTTTCACTAAACACAAAGTGACTCTCTTGACCTTTGTTTCTCCCACGCACCCTGTTTGGCAGAATTGCTCTTGGTTTTAAAGAAAGGAGGCTAGGAATACTGCCATTTGCTCCTGCATTCACAGAAGAAGAAAAATCAATACAAGCTTGAATGTCTAATTTTCTTTCACTCAGTTGGCTCCTTGGTGTTAAGAGTTCCCATTTTAAAAAAGAAAGGAATGTCAAATACCAAAAAAAAAAAAAAAAAGGCCCTTGAGCATTTTGATTCTTCTGAAGGCCATTTTCACATGGTGAAAAAGTCTCTGTTGCATGCAAACTGGATCTCCACGTAAGCAAACTGTATATGGCAAGAGAACAGAGCCTAGAAAAGTTGCTTTTTACTGCTGTCCTTCATCTCTCCTATGAAAGTAGCTCTGCAAAATCTGCTGGATTCTAAGGTTTGTACAATATTTTCTAATATCCATTCTGCTCATTAATATGGTACATTTGCCATTAGATTGTAGGCATTTCTGAGAAAGATCACGTGGACAAGTTCTTCTGATAAAATTACAGTTCTCCCTCCACATTTGCGAGTTTGAAGTTTGTGAATTTGATTATTCACCAGCATGCATGCCTCCCCCCACATTCTTCTCCTCCCATTCCTATGCATTGCCCTATGCCCAGGGCAATGAACTCGTGCTGAGGCTAAATGGAAGGGAAAGGAGAGTGAGGGAAAGCTTGCACAGGCCTTCCTTACCCCTTCCAGAGCTCCCCATTTCTCGTTCCCATGCAAAATGGAAGGGAAAGGGGGTGGAGGAAAGCTCACGTGAAACTCCCCCCTCCAGAGCTCCCCCTGCTGTTCCTGTGCATTTTGCCACAGCACAGAGAACCTGTGATGAGGCCAAATGGAAAGGAATGGGGGGGTGACAACTCACAAGCATGCTCAGTACTGGGGCAAAAGGCACAGGAATTGCAGAGGGAGTTCTGCATGGGGGAAGGAAGGCCCGTGTGACCCTTCTTCTACCTGCCATTCCCTTCCCTTTTGCATGAGATCAGGAAGTGGGGAGCCCCAGAAGGAAATGGGAGGGGGCGCGGAGGGGTATTCATTGTTTTTCCACTTTTGGAAGGGTTCTGTGCCCTGAACCTTCACAACAGCAGAAGGACAACTGTACATCAATACTCCTTTTCTAGCTGTTTTTCTTTATTTACATAAATATGGAACTTATTATAATCAGTTCCTCGTGTCTTTCTAGACTGGCACTCTCCAACAGTTTATGTACCATACATACCACATAATCTTGAGCGTGAGCTGCAAGTTCTTCCTTTAACTAGCTTTCCTACAGGCAAACTGACTTCAGGAATGCTTTAGGCATATTCCCTACCATTCTGTTAAAGAGTGGCAACTCTCTCTATAGAAGAATTACATTGCCATAATGCAATCTGACTGTTCAAATACATTTGAAGCATGTCTGTCTTCATTATTCCTCTCTATGATGTACTGCTAGAGGAAAAATATACATCATTGTGGTGTATTTGTAGCAAAATGAACTTTTTTATTATTAATTTTATTATTTATTTGTATCCCGCCTCTTCATATGGATTGAGGCGGCGAACAACTTACAAATAGCATGTATTTCGATACATTTCTTATACATGCCCCCAACAAGCTGGGTACTCATTTTACCGACCTGCGAAAGGATGGAAGGCTGAGTCAACCTTGGAGCCCGGCAGGATCGAACTCACAACCTTGTGGCTTGCAGTACTAGCATTTAACCACTGCACCACCAGGGCTCCCTGAATTTAACCATTCAGAAGTCATCACTGTTTTTTATTTTTCTCCAGTGAAACGTTTCAGTGTTCGCACTGCCAACCAGATAGCCAGATTTACCTTTGGGAACATGTGACAGCTTTTCAAGTCTTTTCAAAATGACTTGTTAAGTTACAATTCCCTCTTCACTGTCATTAAGGAAAGCCTAAAATCAGGCAGGCTAAATCAATCTCCAGTGTGAAGTTTGGTAATGGTATGTTCTGAAGATGGCTGTGCACGTCAAAGTCCAAAGCACCACTGCATTTTAAGATACTTGCCACTTGAGGTGTCTTTTACTATGAAGCACACTATTTGCACACTTCAGCTGAGATCCACTGCAGCTCCCCATCACCACCCAGAACTCATCACTGTGATGTGAGAGCCCTGCTTCCATGGGGCAGGGACGGGGGTCAGAGAAGCATCTGGCTATAGCTTCCCATAGCTAGATATAGAGCAAGGACAGCTTCTGCCAAGATCCACTGGAGTCCTCTGGAGGTATCCGTAGATGATGTCATCAGTCTCCATCTGGCTTTGAGGGGGAAAAACACATGCTTCTCCAATCCCCTCTGCTCTCTATCAGCAACAGAATGACTACCCAGGAGAGACTACCCCACAGCACAACAGTGAGTTGGAGTTTTGGTCACTGCAGAGGGAAGAAGAGAACAGCAACCTCCCCAATGACAAAGAAGAAGAAAAAAGACATATGCAGGCATAAAGTAGACATACACCTGCATATGTCCCTAAAAGAATACCAGCCTTCATTTGTGTCTTTTCCATGCTCTGTTGCACATAGTTACTAGGTAAAGGTAGCTAGGGTTAAGGTACCGTTCTTTCTGTTGATCTCATTAATGCCAAGCAGCTTTGGACTGGCAAAGAAAGTTCAAATTCAAGTGACTTTTACATTTTGTTTTTCTGTTCTTGGTCCAATGCTTGAAAAAAGAGGCAACGTATCTCCCCTGTGGCAGGATTAATCAGGGATGCTTCCTAGTTTTGAAGTTTTGGCTTATTTCCATTTTATCACTGTTTCCTAACATCCAGGTTTGGTTCAAACAAAAACATTAAAAATAGTTGGTAACTTTTAAAAATAGAAAAAGAACAGTAAATAATTATCTAGAGGCAATAGCCAAACATCTTGGTCTTAAATCCAACCCTTACAGAGCAAACTAGAATAGATCCATTGAATCAATAGCTGAATTTTAAAAAATTCATTGACTCAATGGGTTCAGTGTAGTTGGGACTAGCAACTAGCTATTCTTTCTTCTTCCATGATCCACAGCAGACCAAACCGTATAATATTGTTAGTGAATGTCAGCTTTAAAAAAGTACTTTCCACAATTTCACATGACTTGTTGGTGGACCCAGCATGGGGAACCAAAAATGTTTGATTACTAATCTTTGTGCTCTCAATCACTCTGAGACAATCCAGATAAAGCTGCTGAAGACTACTTCCGCAAGCTCTTATATCTGCAAGAATTAGCAGGCTATGGTGCATAAACTCCAAGGTCCTCTTTATGTTTTTTCTTAAATAATCAAATTACCATCAACTCTCTTGCCCCTGCAGTAGAATGACAATAAAGCCCAGGGCTAGCTCTACCATTAGGAAGATTAAGGCAATCAGCAGAAGCTGAGGGGCAGCAGTGACAGCTTCTTGGATGTTTTTCCTAGACCCCACAGATGTTCCTCTCTGCCACATTACTTGTACTGGGTACCCTAAGTTAGAAGATTGTTCAGATATGTTGCAGAATATTCTTTCTTGTCAGTACTAAAGGAAGACTGAACTACCATGGATAGCCTGCTTGTATATACACAATGGGGAATGGTGTGCCATTTTGTTCACTTCAGGAGCAAAATGTATTAGTCCAGCTCTGAAAATGACAAGCTTTTCTGGGTTCTGCAATAATGCAAAGTGAACACACAAGACAGAATTCTTCCTCTTACACATATTCCCCTCACCTCAAATCTATGGCATAAGGTTATTGAGGCAGATAGGTGAACCAGCCAGTTGGTTATGGGAGGCTTGGTTCTTTCTGACCCTCCGCTTAGCTGGGATCATCCTGATCATCTCTTATTTGAGCTGAATGAGGAAAAAATATCAAAAATCTGGAATCGACTTCTGGATTCCCAACAATCTCAGTGGAATTTATGCATCTCGCTTATGCAAGGGAAAGATGGGCACTTTTTTCTAAAATTGCTCTGGAAAAACAGGGAAGCAAACAGAAAACAGAAAAGGAAAAAAAGAAAAGCATCACTCAGCCTTCTCCTGTCTCTGAAAAGCTGCAGGTACCTGGGTATTTGTATGGCCTCAAGTTAGCTTTAAAATAAAATTCTCAACAAAAATACACTGGCAGCTGCTATTAAGCTGTGCTAGCTAATTTTATAGAGATATTTTCCTTCCTGTTTTAAACACTCTTCTGAACAACCTTATTCACTTGGAGACTTAAACACCCTGTCCTCCCACATCATGCATTCTCCTTACTTTACTTTCAACAAGAGAGAGAGAGAGAGAGAGAGAGAGAGAGAGAGATGGAAGATGGCCATGAAAGACTGCAATTTAAACTTTTAACACAAATCATCAAACACAAGGTGACCCCTATTAACAGCCATGACTTCCACAGTTTCCATATTTCAGATCCTGGCTTTTGTTGCAAGCTTCCAATCTTCAGCCTACAGACATTTTTAATTCCCACTCTCCATTCTTTGCCTACCATTCAGCAATCCCTCCCCCGTATGTAACACAATGCTGCTCCTTGGCTGTTTAGAGAGAATCATATTGTAAGAGTTAAAATTCCATCCTAAAAGCATATGAAATGCCATTCAAGTAAGCTTTAGTCCACAATACAATAATGCATAGTTTTTGTGCTTCCAAGTCATGAGCCAGTTTCTTACATGAGATGTAACAATTAATTTCTCAGTTCTGACAATGAAAAAAACAAACTCTCATTTCTTGTTCATGTTTTTCAAGCTTCTCCTTTTGGGGCTTGCAAATTCTTTGAATTAAATCTCAAACAACATGCGATTTCAGAAAATGGAAGTGGTGTGGATGGCATGAAAATTTTTGTTAAGATGAGCAAACTCTTCAAGTACAAACAAAGGGCTAACACAGAACTAATAACTTAAAGTTGCACAGGGTCCCTAGTGTGCATGTTTTATGAAGGAGAATGTTGTCTCTAAATTTTAAGCGCACTACTGAGATTATGCATTACCATTTAGACAGTACATTGTGAAGCCAAGGCCATGCTCCTAGGTATCCTGACTTGGAAGTAATACATTCTGAAGGACTAACTTCCAAGTAAGCCTGACAACGAAAAGGCTGGGTATTCAAGTGGGACACGAGCAGGGCATACTAGAGTGTGCACACAATATGCTTCTTGCCCAGTTTGCTCATCGTCTTCTGATGATTTCAGAGGATGCTTCTCAGTTGCAGAACAGAGAAGAGACAGATACAAACGCAGGCACGGAGACTGCTTGTCAAGAGGTCTCCCCATTTCCATATCCTATAGCCAAGATAGATCAGACAGGCAAAAGAGAATGGAAATACTCATTTCCCAACCCCCTCCAGAAGCCAGTGTTCTGTTTAATAACCATGTTCTGAAGCTGAAAGGACAAGAGCCAAGCAAGCAACCAAAAGTGGGGCCTTTCCACACTACATTGTTATAGTGCTATTCTTCCACTTTCAACATCCTGTGCAATTCGGGATTTGTAGTTTACTGAGGTCACAGAGCTCTCTGGCTGAGAATTCTAAATGCCCCTCCCTAAACTACAAACACCAGGAGTCCACAGGACATTGAAAGTGGAATAATAGCACTATAACAGTGTAGTGCAGACATGCCCATGGCCTCTACTTAAGAGTTTGGAACATTACTCTTGAGATGCCAAATCCATCTACAACAGAGCAGTGGCAGGATGATATTCTGGAACCCAATGACTATATCCGAGTAAACTGTGAGCAGCATTACAGAGACCATACAAAGAAATAGATATTTCTTCAGCTACAGAGCCATCTTTTTCTTCAGACAATGAAGTTAATACTTAAGTAGGCCATAATCCAATGGAAGGGTTACACAGCATAAAGTTATGCCATGAATATCCCATATCACCTGCATCCTGAATTGTACAATTGTACAGTTTTACACCTGCATCACCCCAACGCATGATCCCATTGCACTATTGGTCTAGAGGCTCACAATCAAAGTAAACTAGAAAATGAACTGAAACAGTGCCCTGAAAAATGCAACAACCATAATCAGGCAATATTCCTTTAGCAACATCCTCAAAAGTATAACCTCCAGCTTAAGAGTATGTTTAATTTCCCTCAACGTTTGCAAAACATAAAAAGTAGACAAAGAATGAAATAGTGAAGAAAACATCTGCAAATTAAGTAATGAAATAATGATAATAATGAAGACAACCTCTGCATGATGTAATGAAGACGACATCTGCACAAAATTAAATTTACAAATGTTACAGACAGATGCTACAGATTTGCAAAAGTTAAAGAAGAAATGTGTCTTCCTCTGCAAGAAAGTGAAAGAAGAACTGAATGAATATAAAAGAGAGCCATAAGAATAGTAGCTACTGACAATCAGTCTGAATAAATACTGTACTTCCAATTACCATACATGTTGTATCTGACAGAATCATGCAATTTCTGGCTTTCATGAAGGATTTTCTTTCTCAATTTGTTTAGTCTAACCTAGTCATTGATAAAATGAAGTAGAAAAAGTCTCTCTTTTTTTATGGTGTCATGAACCAACTGGCAAGTGTGCCGTTTAGAACTGCAGCACTGAGCAGTGAATGGTTGTACTCCCAGGAGGGGAGCATTGTCAAAGCTGCACCACTGGGGCCATTTCACAAGGAAAGCAAATAGCATTGCCTGTGTGCCAAGGTCACCATGTGCAAAATAAAATACTTTGTGGGCTGGGGGTGGGGTCTGTGCACAATGACAGCTCAAGGAGGGGGCAATGGTCCCCATCAGAGACTTGGGGCACTGGCAATCCAGAACAGAGGGCAGCGGAAAGTCAAGGGTGTCCTGAACACAGTCAGGAAAAAAACCCTCCCAGACCTTCTACAGTGCAGTGGAAAATCCTATTACACCCTTATTTGGGGTAGCACTAGCAAATCCTCCTTTTTTGCTCCATTGCTGTCGCCTGTAGATCAAAGTCCATCTGCTTTTAAAAATCCACTAAGGAACTACAGTAACCTACAACAGGCCAAGCAGAGATATAGGACTGGCTACTGATAGCACTGACCTTCAAGAACCAGTTTCCACTAAAATGCTGTGCTCTGTTTTACAATGAACTCTTGCAAGTTTTCAGAAACCTGACAGGAACACCAAAGGTATATGACTCATATTATATTTGCTGTATTAAATAATATGTCAACACCTACAAAGATTAGATATCTCTTGAGTTAATTTCCAAGGGAGTGTAGATGTAGTTGCTATCCAGCATTAAGTAGGAGATATGGAAAAATCTTAGCCAGCAATCCTATCACAGCTAGGGATGTAATTCTTTACAAAGTTTTTTCTTGAAGGCAGCAATGAGCAATTTCAACAATTTTCTTCCTGCTGCAAGAAAGTATTCATAAACCACAGAGTTTTCAAAGGCCAATTCACAATTTAGGACTTAATTCTCTACAAAATTGACATATTGTTCTTTAGCACAGAAAATAGCATTTGTTACATGGAAATAATATTTCCACACAGAAATAATAATTCCTGTGCAGAAAATGCTATTTTCTGTGCAAATCGATCACATGCTAATTTTATGCACAACAACTCTCCAATTACAGCTTTTCATGCACAGAAAACAACATTTTTTTTGTGCAGGAATTAACATTTCTGCATTAAAACATTATTTTCCATATAGGAAGCAATACTGTTTCCTGCATAGAAGAGTATTTTCTGTGTATAATTTTACCACATGTGAATTCTGTGCAGAATTAGTCTCAAACTATGAACATTCTTTTCAGTCCAGCCCAGTCTCTAGCTTAAATGGTATGCAGCCAGCATTGGCTGTGAAGCCATGTTGCTCCTTATATCACAGAATTATACCAAGTGAATGCTTTCTTTAAGACTTTAAGTTTTCAGTCCCAAATATACTGACTAGGAAGCATGCTCCACAGAGCACAGTGGGATGTACTTCTGAGTAAACATGAACAGGACTGTGCTGCACATTTGCCAAATTCTTTGATTCTGAATAAAGATTCAATTGCCCCCTCCCAGACAAAACATTTAGTGGGTTTGATTCATGTTTGACAAACTTTCACTGCCAGCGGGTTGTCTCAGTCTAACACTAAGGAAAAATCTCTCCTAAAAGCACAAACTTTTGCTTCAAAGCATCACCACCACCACTTCAGTATGACACTTCCTGTCTCCTCACAATAGGAAGCTACTTGCTTGTAGTTTGCCAAGTTCTATTTGAGATTTCTAAAGGAATTCTGAACCTTGCTTTTATCCATTTCAGGCTTCACATCCGCTGTTCCACTTTGCTTTGTTGTAAGCATCGTATCATTGCCAGACACTGCAGTGCTTTCAAAACAAGCCAAACGTGTTGACATGCAAGAGCAAAGAAGGGAAAAAAACCTGTTTCATCAGTTTTACTTGCAAGAGGTAATTGCTGAAAAAAATCAGCCTTCAGGGTTAGCCAGATACTCTGTGGAAAGCTTTGAAAACATAGTATCAACACTCTTCTAGAAGAAACTTTCTTGTCCAAAACAATTTTTAACTACTGGAGAACAAATTGCATTCATCAACACTTCTGCAAAAAGATGGATGGGACACACAGTGGGCTAGACAAATTGAAACCTTTCTGCCTCCGGATGAAACTGTAATGGAAACAATCACAAAAAAATAGCAAGCAATGCCATCAACTGTACTCCCTCTTCGGCAGTCTATTTACCAAGAACATGTTCAGGGGGAAAAAATATTGCAATAGACTATTGTAACCTAGTGGAGTTTTCAGAACTGCCATAAACAGGTGGCTGGCATTCTGTATTGCGGTTAGGGGTTTCTAACCTAGAGTTACAGATCCATAACTGCTTTGTATCCAGGAAGACTCTCTATGGCCCTTTTTGCACCTTACCTGTTCATGGCAGCATCCTATGGGGATCCTGGCAGTGATCCCCTCTGCACCAGCTGCCTCCAGGGGTCCAGGAAGTGTGATGGCCTTGCCTCTTCCTGCAGCAGCACAGCCAGGCACTGTCCCAGGTTGTGCTGGGGCAGGAAACAAAGCCATTGCACTTCCAGACCCTCTGCACACCAGGTAAGTGCTAGGATGGCGGCACAATCAGGGCCATTGATGGGAAAAACCCATCAATGATTTACTCTATGATTGTGCCAGCTGGGGATGGATGAAGGACAAGACCATGACAATATCATGCAGAACTGTCATTGCGGTCCCATCCTTCTCCCGTCCCTCTGGCGGGCTTGGAGGATGGAGCGTGAAGGGCTTAAGACTATGCAAATGCCTCCCAGCCCATCTTAACAATCAGCAACTGTATCAGATGAAAGCTGTATGTTTAGCAGCTGGTTAGGGCACAAGGAAGAGGACATTACCAGCTCCCTCTTACCTGTGAGCAAGACTGCAAAAATCAGGAGGACCCCTGTCACAGTTCCTCATGGTAGGCCTACTGACTGCTGGGAGGAGGGTGGAAACATGATCCTTTGTCTGATGTGGTTGCTGGCTGTTAAGGTGGCCTTGGGAGTTCAGACCACGAGATGTTGCTTAGTACACATACGTAACTAAGTAGCCAATGTAGAATATCAGTGTGTGTCCATAACAGTAGTTATAACTGCCCATGTTAAACAGGGAACATTTTCCAGTTGCTTAGGACAAGGACAGTTCAATGAGCTGTGTGTGAGACTCTGGGCACTTACAGGAAATACACACACATATACACAAACATACAAACACACACACAAACAGACAGACAGACTTCTTTACTGCATTCTGTTTCTCCGCCTCCACCAGGGTCCGATACATTGCCAGTCTGCTAACCCAATTAACAGAAAAGTTAGACCACTTTGTAAAGAGTAAATGCCAGGATGATTAGACACCCTTTGTCTATTGCCTATCACCCCCCAAATCCCAAATCAGAATCTGTAATATCTAGGGAGTCCCATCTTATCCTATACACCTCGTAACACAACCCAATTTTATTAGAAATTAAAACATTCTACCAGCATGAACAGCCTAGCTCTGTGTTGACAGAAAATCTCAGTACTCATTAATTGGTTGTCAGAACTAGAGACAACCTATGAAGATCACCAATGTTAAGATCTGAGATTTAGTTTTCTAACTGCAAACTGCAGCTAATTTTTTCCCCTAAACTATGGTACACTCCTGTAAGAAGAATTTTGAATATGACTTCTAATCATTCCATCACATAATTTTGTTTATGTGGTAACTCACATAATAAACTCATAAGTGTTCAACTACTGCAGTTCACCCCTGACACAACAGCTGTGGCTGGTAAGCCCAGGGTTGTATCAGAAAATCAGAGGCAAAGGATAAAGCTAAGGATAAGAATGCACCAAACACAGCCATACCACTGTGGATGGCCACTGTTGCTCAGACAACATCTGAACCCAAACAGGAAATCTCTTATAGGCCTTCCTGCCCAGGATGACCAAGTTATGAAAGACTGGTGAGGACCCCTCCTTCTGTGGAGAAGTTCTACTTGCATATCACCTTACCTGGCTAAAACTTTCGACTCTTCTCACTTTTTCTGCTCATTTTTTCAGTGCATGCAAGAAGGGTTTTTGCATATTGCAGTGAGATGCCTAGTAATCAGACTGGATTCAGTCTACGTTTTCACATTTCAAGGAAAGAAAAATTATCTGTATTATAGAATTATGAACCCACAGTAAGACAGGAAACATTAAATGACCACATCACTACACTTTGTTTCACATCTTCAAAGCTACCTTGTTTTTATCATACATACACAATAACAGCAATCAGTATACATCAATTCCTCATGGAACCTGTTGTATGGATTCCTCTGGTTAATCAAACAATATGCCAGACCATTAGACAACTTAGAGATTTTTGCCCAGCTTCCCACTTTATGTTAACTGGTTGTTGGCAGGGGCTAAAAACTAAGGCCATTTCCACACTACATTGTTATAATACTATTATTCCACTTTCAACATCCTGCAGAATCCTGGAGTTTGTAGGTTAAGGAGAGGCATTTAAGAATTCTCAGCCAGAGAGCTTTTTGGCCTCAGGATACTACAAATTCCAGAACTCCACAGGATGTTGAAAGTGGAATAACAGCACTATACCAGTGTAGGGCAGATGTTGTCTGGCCTTTGATAAAACAGTATAAGAAGTGCAGGTTGATTGATAAATTGCCAAAGTCCCAATCCACACACATTCTTAGACCAAAAACCTGCTACACCATTTTATTGCTTAAAGCCAGTAATATGCTAGGCATTGTACATAAAAATAGACCAAACTGATACATAAAAGTAGATACAAATTTCACTGCTGAGGAATGGAGACAGACCTACTGTATACCAGGGGTTAATCTGTATCTCAAGCTTCAGAAGGGCATCGACTTGCTATGTATGTTTTCAAAGAAGTAGTCATGTTAGTCTCTTGCAGCACAAAAACGAAGGAAGGAGGGAGGGACAGAAGAAGGAAGGAGGGACAGAGGGAAGGAAAGAAGAAGAGGAAAAGAAAAAAAAGAAAAGAAACATGGCAGCAGCTTTATATCCACATGGCAGTGGATATAAACCCACTTCTTCAAACAGAGTTTGTTGTTCCTGTTTCGTGCCTTCAAGCCATTTCTGACTTACGGCAACCCAAAGGCAAGCCTATCATGGGGTTTTCTGGAGCTGTGTGTGTGTGATGCGCCCAAGGTCACCCAGTGGGTTTCGATGGCTGATAATAAGTGATAATAAATGTTCAGATATAAAGCATATTTACACAGTAACAGGAGTGGGACGGAAACTGACCACCAATAAGTTTTTGTCATCTGTATGTTCGAGAAGAGCAGGCCTAAAAGGACTGCTTATGGTTGTGTGGCAGGCATGAAGTACTCAGCTTGTTGGGGGCAATTAGCTAAATACATTGTAAACAGCTTAGAGAGCACTTAGCTGATAAGCAGTATAGAAATACACATGCTCTCGCTATTGCTATGAAGTCACAAAAGATGCACAATTTGGTTAACTTCTGGCCGGAAGCAATAAGGCAAAACCCAAGAAGTACAGTATTCCAGACTGTCATTCCATTTTTTCAAATCAAGTTAATCTTTGACATTTCAATTATTATTTTGCAACAACATGTTAACCAACAGCAGTGAGATCCCTCCCTAGTTACAAACTCCTATAAAAATCAGACAGCACTAATGAGGACTGCAAGTTTGTTGATTGAGGAAACATTCAGTGACGATAACAATTTGCAGTATTTATATGTTTATATTTCAGTGCCATGCCTCCTGAACTGCTAAGGATCACATTTCTACTTCCCTGAGCCTGCAGAGATGAGGATACTGACTTTTTATCCTGATTCCAAATACATACCTGTGAACACAGTATTCTCTGTGTACAGTTACAGCACAAGAATAGCATTTTGGATTAAGGAAGGAGCATATTGCTTACTACACATGCAAATGCCAGCACATCACCGATACTTGTTTAGTTTATTTCTTTGTTCTCAATCATTGTACAGCATATGTATTCCTGAGTCACTTAAAACAAAAGAGGGTTCATAAACGTAGGTTAAGCACACAAACAGAAAAAAAAGTTACTGAAAATTTACAATATTTTGCAGATATGGATTCAGCGGAGGAAAGGTAAAATAAAGGTCAAACATCAGAAAGTTTGCAAGATCAGATGCCAAATATCCTATCAGAATTATATGTTATAGGAGGCAAAGCAATCAATATTGCAATGAAACAGAACTACTCCAAAATTTTGTGCCAGCTATGAAACAATATACTAGCACTTCTAAAGAAAAAAGAAAAATGGAAAAGACAGTAAGATCTCCCTCTCCCTTCCCCCTTCCCACATGCATGAGTGTATGCACACTTGAAGCAGTACAGTTGCTACGCTAAAAATATTAGCCTAAATCCAATTGTTAATCCCAACAGGAGTACAGCCACTGAATCAGTGGAATATATGTAAGAGCAGACTGTCAACTTCTCATTCATTCACTACTGTTGTTGAGATGAATGCCATTGGTAAGATGTTGCCCACACAAACAAAGGGGAGAGGGGGAGGAATAACAACCAGAACAACAACAATATTTCAACAAAACTTTTCTGCAGCTCCAGAAACTAGGTCATGGAGAAATGGCTTCAATCTACAGGAAAAGAGATTCCACCTAAACATTAGGAAAATCTTCATGATGGAAGCTGATAAATACACTTTTAAAAATAACATGGAGTTTGGCCCTCAGGATGAATAAATGCATGAGAAGGGGGCAGTAAGAAAGTTAGTGCTGGAAAATCTTCCCCACAATTTATATGTATTTATTTGAAGGTCAGAACACAAACTATACACAACTTCCTTGCCCCACCCATTGCATAATTGGGATCACATGGAGAATAACATTTTTGGTATAAGTTCTGTTTCAGCATACACAAAGGACCACGTGTAGATCAGGGTCCTAAACATGGGTCTCATAAGGAGCAAGAACGGACTGGATATTCCAAGAAAAGATGGTTTAAATATGCCTAGATGATGCAAAGCAGTTTGTGCTTCTTGTCCCCCTGAATTATCATGGCTACAGCAGCCAACAGATGTCTCTCAAGATTCTTCAGCATTCTGTGCTGTGCTGTGTATTCCCAAATGGGGTTTGGGAAAAAGTAGAATTTTCAAAAGAAGCACTACCTTGATGAAATCTAAATCTACCTTTCCTTAGAAACTTCACATTTGAGCTGAAAAATAATCATTTGGAAAACCAAATGAAAACAAATGCCTTTTGATGTGAGGCATCTTCCTCCCATAAAATCCTTTGTATCTCTTGGGTCCTTGTGTTTGCACAGTTTATGGCAGCGGCATGAAGATGAATTAAAGTGTTGGAAGAGCAGGCAAGGGTGAGAGCTTCTAAGTGCAGGAGAGCTGTGCTTTGTAGCATAAGCATCAAAGAGCTTAAGTCTTTGGCTCCTCAAGCCTTCTTACCTAGGACCTAACTTATTATCAATGTTAAATTCAAACTAGCTTTTAAGCTACCCTTTTAACTTCAGCTTTTAAGTTTAGAAATCAGTGGAACAAATGCGCACAAATAACCTTCCAGAAATGTTCCTCTCTGCAGGAGCTCAGCTTCCACGGGACAAGACATGTGTCTATATGTAAAATGCAAGTCTTCCCACTGTGTGAACTCTACCCCACCTTTTTAGCTAACAGGACCAAGCTGGAAAGATAAAGTATATCAGCTCATTGTTGGAAAGTACCAAACCCAGTACCGGTGTCCACTTCCTGCAGAATGAGAATTTGGGGGTGAACCAAATGCTGAGACACCCACAGTCCTGTCATTAAGCTCCACACACTCATCAGAACAACACCAGAGGGCCTACATTTGTACACTCAAATGCACATAGTCAAGACTGAAAGGTATTCCCTTGGGGGGGGGAAGAGGGCATGAATCATGACCTTTGTTCTGCTTCAGCACTGTTGCTCTTACATTATTATACCAGTTCCTGCTAAAACTGGTAGCTTAATTTCAGGTTGTCACACTTCCTTATTCCTTAGGAGCAGCAGTTTCACCGCCCATTTCTTTGCCAGCATCAATGCAAGTCACAATCTTGTTGCTGTGCATACAACAGTGGTCTCCACTGCAAATATTTTTTCTGACTACCCAAACAAGAAATCTAACAACTATTCTAAATTATCCAAGGGAGAAGGTAAATGTAGTGTGTAGGTGTGCATGCATGCATTGTTTACATCAGTGATCAGGGACCAGCAATTGTTTTTCCCCCTAATGTGCCAGGGACCAGTATGATATTTGTGCTCCTTGACTACAAATTCTTGACTTTCTTACCTAGAAATTCACCAAAGATCAGCAGACAATGGCTCTTGGAGCAGCCCCAGGACACCAGCTACATTGCTGAGAAGCACTGATTTAAACTTAAGGGAGCCTTAGTTAAGCTTTTGAAAAGAGCAAAACTAGAGCTGAAAATGATATTGCTGGACCTGCAAGCAAAATTAGAGCTGGCAAGTCTCTTCTCTTCTTTACTCATAAGTAAGAGTCACTGCATTCAACTCAAAAGCATCTTCTCTTGTACGCTTCTTTCCCCAAGCCTAATGAGAGGACGCTCCAAAGGCCTCTGCAATTTGGCATGTTCTCACATATCACTAGAAGGGCGCCTCCACCTGAGAGAAGAGGCACCAGTGCAGAAAAATGAATGAGTAATGACGTTACAGCTGGGCTCAGAACTAGCACAACCTATTTTGATACTTTACATGTACAAAATTTTACTTGCCTCCCCTGTGTCTTATTTTACGTCAAGCAGCACAACAGTAGCCCACTAAATGAATAAGAGCTGATGGATACAGCACTCTCTCATTCTTACCTTGTATTGTCCAGAACTGATGATACTGACTTTAAAAATCCTAGCAAGTTAGCGTAAGGAACTGCAATCTACTTTAAAAGTTTGGTTGTTTAAGATATTTCTATATCACCCAGCCTACAAGGGCTCCTGGTGTGATGAACAAATAAAAAGAATTAAAATAGTACAAATATAAAACACTTTAAAAACTCTTTTTAAAATTCTCTTTTAAAACTTCTTAAAACAGTTAAGAACAGCCCTAAAATACAATTTTAAAGCAGTTAAAACAGAGCAATTTCGAAGGCTGAAGGCCATGCAGTACAACCCTTTTAGCTGCCCATTGGAAGCTCAAAAGGGATGGAGTCAGCCTTTAGTAAGGAGCCCTGGTGGCGCAGTGGTTAAATGCCAGTACTGCAAGCCACAAGGTTGTGAGTTCGATCCTGCCGGGCTCCAAGGTTGACTCAGCCTTCCATCCTTTCGCAGGTCGGTAAAATGAGTACCCAGTTTGTTGGGGGCATGTATAGAAATGTTTCGAAATACATGCTATTTGTAAGTTGTTCGCCGCCTCGATCCATATGGAGAGGCGGGATACAAATAAATAAATAAATAAATAAATAAATAAAAAGTAAGGAGCTCTACAGTCAGAGTTTGCTATACCTTATTACATGTACCTGGCAGCATCACTTCACATGGAAGTGGACATGGAACAGGGCCTCCTCTGAGGAGCTCAAATTTCAGGCAGGCTTATAGGGGAGAAGGCAGTCTTTCAATATCCTGGCCACAAGCCATTCAGGGTTCCATAGGTCAACATCAGCATCTTGAATTTAACTCAGAAGTAAATTGGCAGCCGGTGAAGTCCTTGCAAGGGTGGTGTTATGAGCTCTCTAAAAAAGTGTACCAGACACAAACCTGGCTGCTGCATTTTGCACTAGCTGCAGCTTCCAAACACTTTTCAAGGACAGCCCCACTACAGTAGCCTAATCTAGTAGTGTGCTATTTTATAAGTAAAATGTTGCTAATGGGTTGTTCTTCCAAAATTGGAAAAATGGTCTCAACTGGCTATTTCAAAATGACCTTTAAAAACATTTCAGAAGTAAAGAGTATACATCACCCACTATAATGTTGTTGTTGTTGCTGTGTGCCTTCAACTCATTTCTGATTTTATGGCAACCTAAGGCTTATCATGAGGTTCTCTGGAGCTGAAAGAGTGTGATGCACCCAAGGTCATCCAGAGGATTTCCATGGCTGAGCAGGGAGCAGAATCCTGGTCTCAAAGATCATAGTCCAATGCTCAAACCACTACATCAAGATGGCTCTCATCACCCATTATACTAGCAATTATCATGTATTAGAGTTAATCAGAGAAAGGACCAAAGAACTAACACATTACAAGTAAAGCTGAGACTGATAACATGTTGCCTCCAAGTTCTAGTGATGTTGCTTCTTTGCTCCACCGTCCTCCATTTACAACTAGGTCTATGTTGTGGAAAGCTGAAGGACATCAGGAGACTCTGGGATCATGTCCCCTGGAATACATTACCCAAGTGTCACTTGTCTGAAGTTGGTTTGTGTTAGCTCTGCTAAGTATGTACCAAGTAGTTCTCTACCCAATCTATTAACATGAGTGAAGGTTATGTGGCTTTTCACATATTTTACAGACTACTGTTCCTGAAAGACCTTACATAACTGAAACATGTGTCGCTGAAGTTTTGGTATCTGCCTCAGTTTGTCTTTCAATCCACAGGAGATGATAAAAGGCCCCAAGGCATTCCTTCAACAGGTGAAAACATGAGATAAAGACCTTTATTTATTTTGTTAATTTATGCTTTCATCAAGTTGCTCAGAATAGCATACATGGTACCCCCTCCAGGCTGCATTAGATTCTCACAAAAAACCCATAAAGTAGAATTGATTGAGCAGGAAT